>LOJH01059038.1:0-11321 GCA_001685095.1 Ellobius talpinus
TTCGGGTGTTAAGCTAACCGTGCGGGAGCCGGATGGGACAAAAAGCAGGCCTGCACTCTCCCTATCACTACACAGGCTGGTGTTTTACATCTTCCACCATTTTCCACTATGGCTGTAGCTGGTGAGAAAAAGGTGACAATGATAGACTCAGTGCCTTTCACTCCTGTTTCCCTTTCAAAATTTCCCTTCTTTCACCATCTTTCCTTCTACTCCCTTCCTGTTTTCTTTTTCTTTTCCCTCTTGTTTCTTTCTCCATCCTACTTACCTTCTTATATCTATCCTTTCAGTAAGACTATACTAGACACATTGTATTAGGCATTGTGAGAATTGAGATGAGTGGTGCATGATCCTATTTATATTCAAATGATGAAGACAGGTGAGCATTTGGAAGGTCAGTGTTATCTAACAGTCAATATCTATAAAGTTACAGGGCTTTCCAAATGAATGAGTAATTCCCAGATTTTTAATGAGTGAATATGAAGTTGAGAGATGGTCTACAAGAGTACAGGAAGGGAATGAATGTCCCAGGAAAAATGGAGTGCACAGCAAGTTTGATCTAGCTTCGGAAAATAGGCATAGATGTTGACTCACTGAAGGACTGAGAAGAGGAAGGATAGTCATACCAAGAGGATCTTGAAAGAAAACACCTGAAGTGAAAATAAGTTGCAAATGCATGAGGACTTGAGGGTGGTTTGAACAACGGTATACAAAAGATAGACAGAAGGTGGGGCCTTGAAGATTGCAGGGGGGCAGTTAAGACTAAGCTGAGACTACTGGTATAACCAAACTGAGGAGAAATTTGCTATTCTGGTGGATTTGTGTTGTTGTTGTTGTTGGTGGTGGTATTGTTATTGGTGGAAGATCTTCAGGAATTTAATACTTGGGGATGAGCAGAGGTCCAGAGGAAAACACACAAAGTCTTTGAGTGTGAAGGCAGAATTACTCCTTCCTCTTGTAGCTTTGACCCTTTAACAGCATTATGCAATAACCTTTGTCTCCCAAAGATGACCACCCATATGTCTTCCATCTTTGGCAGTGTTGAAACTCTGAAAATCAGGTGTTTGGTCAGTTTGTCCATATCTGTATCATGGGGGTAGCATCCACCAAGGAGAGAAAGCAGCTTGTGCAGAAATGAAGCTACATATCTAAAGTGTGTCTCTGTGCATACAATTACACCCGCATCAGGATGCAGTGCCCATTTTTCTCTGTTTGATCTTCATCCCAGTGTCCCGTGCTGTTGCACTCCTATGATCTTGAAAAGCTTGGGGAGGCAAAAAGCAGAAGCTAGTTCCTGAAGATAGTACACTTTGCCTAAATGATGAGGTTGTAGTTGGGCTCCTCTGAGAAGCTACTGATGCCAGTTTGTGTTGTGTTGGTGGTCAAGACAGCCAGAGTTGGAACAGGTAGATTGCCACCCTCACAGACACTCATGAAGGAATTTCCAAGGAGGTGATCCTTCTACAGTGCTTGTGAGGTCTGAAAATTTGTAGTAAGATGTTACCTGCATGGTATTTGTGTGGTCATGGTATTTGTGTGGTATTGTGTGGTCTGGATGGTACTAGTGCCCCTCCTAGACATCTGTTTTATACAAGAAGATCTTTTGATTAACTTTCTGCATCACATCTGAGACTTTCTGCTATAAATGTCATTCCTCTTGGGACGTCACCCTCTGTACTATGGAAGGTCGTGTGGACTGTTTTCATATAAACTGGGCTTATTTCAGAGAGAAAAGTAATCTCCAGGTTCCAACACAAAACCAGACTGGTGTTGAGGGAGTTGATTGATTTCTCAGGCTCTCAGGAATTCTGCTGGGAGAGTGAAAGTCCCCCAGGTAACCCTTGCTAACCTGCAGTCTTCATGAGTTTTTCATATGCAAAATCAGCGATTAGCTTGTTTGGCATAGTACTGACTTCATCCGTGTCAGTTGTGACCCTGATGTCTGTGGATATGTGAGGATCAGCCTTGATGTTTATCTGAAGTTCATTCTGTGAGAGACATAGAATCAAAATAGTAATTGCTATTTAGGAGGCATTTCCCACATACATATTTAATGTGTACAATAATCCTACATAATCTGTACCACTATCATGATCATTTTGCGGGTTGAGTGAGTGCATTATAGAGATTAAGCAACTCACAAAGTATCCATTGACACTCCAGGTGGGGTTTGCCTGGATTTCTGTTATGCTTTCATCTCTATGTGGTACACAGCTAGCATCACCTTTTGATATTTCAGTCCTCATTATTGGCTGCTCTCACTGCCTGAAATGTGTCACTTTGGTAAGATTCCACATTTATTTTAGATTTTCCACAAATGTCACACTCTTTGACAAGCACTTTTTTTGAGCCTCTCACATACAAATCAAAATTATTCTTACTTCTGTGTCCTGTCACTGCTTGTATTCTCTCATGTTTGCTGTATTTACCCAAAAGGCTGTGAGCTCTTCCTAGGTCTTTCTTCCATCTATCTGCTGTACTATCTGGGTCCTTAACAAATATTTTATGAACAAGGGTCTATCTACTGTGCCATCCAGGTCCACAGTAAATATTTTATGAACAATGGGATAAAATATGTTTGTGCTGATTCAATCAGAAAAACTACTTAGTGTATTTCTGACAGCTCTAGGGTCTGAAAAACACAGCCCTTTCATGCTTTCTTTATTGTATTTTTGTGAATCTGTGTCATTTAGTAAATGTTCTACTTGATGTAGAAGAGAAAAAGAATGATCTAAGAGTTTCTGCCAGATTTGAAGAAGAACTTTTATCAACTTCTCTTGCTTTATCATCCTCTTCTTTCCTCTCCCAACTCCAGGGGTTTTCCCTTCCAAAGAGGATGAATATAAAGGTTGGAAGATGGAATTCAACATCCGTATAGTTATTCTTCAGTGGTTTTGGTCTAAAATGTTTCATTGAGAAGCCGCCATGTAGCAAGGAGGGTGAGTCCTGGATTCTTCCTTAGAATTATTATTTACTATGCTATTTAATGTATGATTCATATTTCCTTTAAATAGTTTTCAATTCAAAGGAGAATTTAAACTTTTGGCTAGGCATCATACTCATGTGCTGGGAATTTTAGAATTTTAGAAATATGCATGACCATCTTTTGCCCTGATAATGCAATAAATTTTACTCGAAGTTATAGTCACCCTAATTATTATGAAATTAGTATTGGTTGATTTGGAAAATGTAGAGAACACATTACAATAATTAAGAGGAACAGTTGATTTTTAATGGATAAAAAATATAATCACAAATATACAGTGATGTCATTCTTGATGGCCAGGGAATATTTCACACCTGACTCATGTTGACTTCAAGACTCTTGGCACAATAAAAGATATCAATGAGAAAGAAGAAAGAAATTCTTAGAAGGTCTTGCTAGAGACTAGTCCTGGAATGAGAGCAAGGTCTTAAGTCATGTTTCTTGGGTAGGTAGATAGTAACTGCATTAATCATTGCTATAACAATCAACATATGCTAGGTGATACTATCTTTATCAAACTTTTACTGAGTTATATTTTACATGAAGAATTTCAGTTTATCTTCACAGAAATTTATCTTCATTGAAATTTTACCAGATATATGTGTTACAGTCACCAAGTGTGTAAGGATAGTAACTTTCCCACTAAGATACTGATATAACAACTGAAATTCCACTTGAGACTTCTTATAATCCAGAGCCTGATAGACCACATAAGTCTAGCATATTACAATTTTAAAATCTTACACATTCTTTCTTTTTTTCTAAAACTATGCTTACCAAGCAACCTATTAAGTGCAATTATTTGCACTTCTCCCATTGCAAATCTCCAGGGAAAGTGCTGATCAGTGTGTGTGAGTTTGCTTTATCTGATGTTTGTTATTTCTCATTGCAAGTTGGCGGATGAGGTACTGGGTTGATGTACTACTTCATGAAGCTTGGGTAATGGGATCCCAGTCCAAGGATGCCAACAAATACAGAATTTAAGCTTGTAGGTATATAGGCAAGGCTGAGTACCGTGATAAAATCAGTACCATATTGCTCTGGGTCCATATGACTGGGATACTATCTCATGTTTTGTATATGATGCTTCTCCAGTTGTTTGTATGTTTTCTGCAACCAAGACTTATGCAGATGCCCCAATGAATTACAACATTTGAACTGATTGCAAACCTGGATTATCCCCAGTCAAATGTAAAATCTTACGAGTTGAAATATATTTAAATCACATGCCCCACCAAGTGTCACAGCTTACCAACAAAGTGTGATGAATATCAAGCCTTAAACTTTTCTAATTGTAAGTTTCTTTTTTAATCTGAGAACTTTTCATGTGAACCTACATATATATGTAGGTCTATATAATATATGAAAAATTTTCCATATATAATATATGTAAAAATGTAAAGATATATATATATCCTAAAATGCAAATCCAAGATTTACTGACAATAATATTCTTGTGTTCTAAAATTATTAGCCATACTTAAAATTTTTTCATTTAATGAGGACAAAAACAAAATTATTTACTAATGGAATCAATGTGCCAATTTATTTATATATAAAGATTTCCATGCTGGATCAATATTAGATGGTATAGGACAAAGAGCAACTTCAATATTTTCCAGAATTGACTAAAAATTTAATTTTATAATTGTTACTCCTGAGAATGCTGCTTCAGTTAAATACATACTACTAAGTGCCACAATTAAGTTTAAGGATTTTTAAAAATTGTTAGAAAATCTATTATAACCAGAAGTTGAATTTCATTAACTTTTTTTTGTTTTTTTTGGTGAGGCACAAGTCAGCAACTCAAACACCAAATTTGAAACTCAAACATTCTAATACAATACAATCTAAATATATACTAGTTTAATAGTTACATGCAGGGAAATGTGGAAAATATTAAAATTTGCCTTCCATGCTCTATAAAAGATAACTTTGAATGTAATAAAAATAAACAACTGTCATTCACAACCTACCACAATCTCCGACCTGAGCTGAGGTATTTCAGCTAGCATGTGCCGGTGGTGCACAGCATGAGAACATGTGAAGTATGTGTTGATATTCTCTGTTGAGAGCCAAAACTGTAGAGAAGCCACCCAATGCCACATGGGCACGGTGGCAGAAACAACTTGGATTTACCTCGTGTTTGATTTTGAATGAAGTTTTGGTTGTTGCACATTCAGACAACTTTTACTGTTGTCAGATACTTCATGACACTCACATTCACCTTCATGACTCCTAGTGGGGCATGACCCACAGTTTTAGAAACTGGGCTATAGAGTATTGGTGGCTTACCCTGACGATGACAAGGCTAACTGGGAGTTGCAGCTTCTTGCCGCAGTGCCATGTAACACACAAGAAAGCATCAGAATGTATAATGCTAGCTTTACAAAGAAAAGATAACTGAAATTCTGAATTTGTACACTGTGATGTACAAAATTTAAAGTATTGAGTACATTTTGCTTTTGTACGATTGTAAAGTTGAAAGAGCCTACACTGAACCATTATAAAGAAGAGAACATCTGCATACAGTAAAACTTCTTACTACCCATTATTCATCTCATGGGGAGACCAGGCATATTGATCAATTTTCTATTATGTTCTAAGAATGTTTCTTGTATGAATACATGCTCCCGTCAATGGGTGCATCCTTATGGGTCATTTTGCACTAACTGGAATGGCCAACTTCAAATATCATAGGAGAGATTTATTTTTTTATATTTATATTTATTTGTCACTCCTACCACTCTAAAATCAGACATCCATAATTGAGGAGGTGGAATGTCCAAAGTGGCATTCAGTTCAAATCTGCCTGCCATGGCCAGCCTTGTTCTTTGAATAAGTTTCTTAACTTTTCAGTGCTTTGTTTTTTTACCTATAAGATGAAGGAATCTTTAAGAACAGGGCCTTTGCATAGTGATTGCAAGTTAAAAGGATTAGTGTACAAGGCACAGCTGTGTCTCTGAAACACTGAATGCCCTTCTTTCTGAACACAGTTAAAGGCACAGCCTTCTGATTGGTTTCTACTGTCATCTGATTCAACTCTTTCCACATCTGCTTATTAGTCACAAAAGGCTCAAACCTTTCTATGATAGTTTCTTGCCAATTAAACAAATTCAACTTTTTATAAGGCCCTTGGTAAATTCTTATCTTTAGAGAAAATTCCAAGCTTTTGAGTTGATGTTTCACACTGATTTTTTAAATTTTATATTCTATCAACCAATGTTATCAGGTTTTTGAATCACACTTTTTTGAGGTATATTCTATCTTCAACTCAACTTCTTTTTAGGAAGTCACAAAGCAAAGAACTGCAATTTTTCAGTCACCACCATCTACATTTGTCATTTGTATTTCTCTCTCTCTCTCTCCTGTATCTTCTTGACATCTATATCTCCTGATTTTGGAATGTTTCCCCTAATCTTTTAGCATCTGATATTTCTGAATTGTGACCACTATAAAGACATTAGGAAAAAGCTGAGAAATCATAGCCAAGCCATCACACATTAATTTGTAATTCATCTCTCCAGGACTTCAGACACTGAGATAAATGCATGTCCAGTTGAAGATGCTGGCACACTAATATGGGCCTGACTACATTCACATAAGACCTGAGAAAGCTTGGAAAGGAATTCTAGACACAAAAGAACAGAGTTAAGCACAGCCTCTTTGTAGCTAGCAATTTTTTCTCAGATAGGTTCTGTTTGCTGGTGGCAAACAGGAGCATCATGGCTTCTTTAAGGCCAATAGCTTAACAAAATATAGCAAAGGCTGAAAAAGATATATATAGAGAGTAGGCGGATTCAGAGAGAGGCCATATGATTGCTGCAGGAGACAGACACCAGACAGAATTTTATGGGTAGGCCACAACCACATGACAATACACAGATTAATAAAAATGGGTTAATTTAAAATATAAAAGCTAGTCAATAAAAGCATGAGCTAACAGGTCAAGCAGTGTTGTAATACTATTTCTTCTGTGTGATTACTTTGTATTTGGGTGGCTGGGAAACAAATGAGGGGCCTCTGCCTACAGGATGCCAATATTTAGATCTGTCACGTCTTGCGATTTTCCCTTAGACCACACTAATGGAAAAGAAATAACAAGAACAAGCATGTGAGGAGATAGAGCATGTTGTTAAAGTAGATCTTGGTGGAGTTGGCCCATTGAGTATACCTATGCCGTGAGGAGATCCTAAGAGAGTGTTCTGCTGTGCTGCTTCTAAATGAACTGTGCCAAGCATACTTGCTTGGTGGTGTGGGATGAGCCCTTTCTCAGGATACTCCTGTCCTTGAACAGTTAATTCCCATCAAATGTGGACCTAATGATTTCCTTCTAACAAATGATACATGGCAATACCTGTGTTCTCTCTCTTGATGGGATTCTCTTGACTTCTTGCTCTGAGAAAACCAGATACTAGGTTGTGAAGCATATAACAAGGAACTGAGGACAGCCTTTGGACAGTGTGCATGTGAGGGCCATACATGATTCCAATAGGGAACTAACTCTGATGGGCAGCCATATGAGTGAACACGGAAGCTCTGTGATACATAGGTACATGAAAATACTCTGTAAAACATGTATTTGATAGCCTTATGTTTTGCCAGAAAAGGACAGCGTTTGTTTTCTTCTTCCTTTCTCTGCCTCTTGAAGGTTATTCCATATTTGGGAATATGAGGAGTACTCCCTATCAAGGAAGAAGGGATATCTCTTAAGACCAATGCCAATGAAATCAACATGGTCAGGTTTTTGTTTGATTAATTTGTTTGATTAATATTACTCTTTGTTTTCACTCTGAGTGACCCAATTTTATGAGACTGTTTGAATAAGAGGAAGCAAAGGCCAGATCCTATCTTCTGACCTAACTTACTCCCAATGTCGTAAGTACAATCGATATCTTGGACAAGAATCTTTGAAAAGTTTATTAAGTAAAGGGAAATCTTATTCAGAAAAAAAAATCAGCTTTAGAGACCCAAGGGAATAAAACCCAGATTAGTAGCGGAGAAGTGATAGAAAGCCAGATGCTGTAGTGCTCTCTTTATGTTAGCTTTTCCTGGCTGTAGATAAGGCTGCTCCTGGTATTGATTATGAAAAGAAAGCTCCTATTTTCTATCACTAAATTTGATCCTTGAAGTATTGTCTTTGAAATTCAAACAACCACTTCAAGTTGGAGAGTTCATTAAATTAAGTGAAACAAAAACGTCTGTCTAAGTTCCTGGTAGGGAATTTTTTTTCCAAAATGTAGAAAGACATGTATGAAGTGCACAGAAACTGTGTTTTTTTTCTCTTGGTGATAGCGTTCAATGTAGTTAAGAAACATAGCAAGTGTAAGACTTTCTTCTGTAATGCTGCAAGTAGAGAATCCTGTCAAAAGAATTATATAAGAAGAAGGGAAGTAGCCATCCCTCAATGTTCATCTGAGCTGGTCCCAAGGCTTTCAGCCACCACCCAAATCACTGGAAGAGAATATGCATATAACCAAGAATGTTTTCTCAAGTACTTTATATAATCTCTGGATTATGCATAACACCTATTACAATGTTAATGCAATCTATGTAATTGTTATATTGCATTGTTTAGGAAATAAGGATGAAGTAATTTGTACATAGTATAGATGTAAGTATTAATATAATTATTTAAATTCTCTCCTGGTTGAGTATGGGGATATAGACCCTTAGATATAGAAAGTTGACTTATTATTAAAACTCAACTTTCCCCAGTCTCCCATAAAAGGTGAAGTATCCAGATCTCACTGGAATAAGAAGTAGCATATTTATAACAAATTTGTAATTTTTCACACTGCCATTTTTACCTTTGAAAGTGATACTGTTATTTACTTAGTAGTTCAGTATAAAAACCTTGGAAATGTACTTTTCTTTCTTTTTCTTCATTATCTATAGTGATATTTCATTTGCATTTTAATAAATAAAGCTTCCCTGAAGTTCAGAGAGTAAAACAGCTGCATTGATCAGCCTTACAGATGAAGAAGTGATGACATACACTTTAATACCAGTAACCACACTACACACTACTTTGCCATAGAAACTGTGTCATAGTGATGCGTGTCTTTACTCCTAGCACTAGAGAGGAATATAAGGTGGGAGGAGACAGCTCTCACACAGTCTCATTCTGAGATTCCTGGAGGCACAATAGCCTTGGACTGAGGTAGAGGTAAGAGCCAGTGGTTGACTGTTTTGCTTTTCTGACCTTCACGTTTAATCCCAATTTCTGTCTCTGGGTTTTTATTAATAGTGCTACAACTATCCACAACAAAGGCACTTCCAAGCCAACATTGATCAGAATTTGATTAGCCCTCATGAGAAACATTCAGCCCGTCTAGGTGGCCACCAGTTTTAGAAGGGTCCATTCTAGAGGGTACTTAGTGAAATAGGGTTTAGGGAACAACCAGAGTGAAAAGAAACAAATATTTTCCACAGCATGTATTTTTATCAACCTATCACATTTTTAATAAAACTGCATAGTATTGATAATAATATTTTGTGGAACATTGGGTTCCAGGGTAAAACAATATCTGGAAATATCTTCAGTCTCTTTAGCTTCAAGGTTGTATTGGTATTCAAATTTGAGAAGTAGCTGAGATCATGAGAATAAGCCACTTTATCTCTGGAGAGGAACACAGTCATCTTAATTTTGTTGCATTGACTCACTGGTGAATCATATGTTTGGTCCTCACACCAACCTCCCAGAGTTCATGCAAAGACATCATTTAGTTTTCACATATAGAAATCTGTTGTTTTGTATTTTCCAATTTTGTCACTGACATACATTTTGTATTTGATGAGACCCATGTGTTCCTTCTTTATGAAATAAAATAAAATAAGAAAATAAAAATTCATGTCAGGCAATGAAATTCAATTTGTCTTCAGAGCAATTCTGTAAAAGTTGTAATCTGTGTGGCATTCTGATATTCTACAATTTTCTGTGGTGCACAGGCAGCTTTAGCTGTCATTATGCTCATATTAAATAAGGACAATTGGGAAACTGGTCCTTTTGCTAAGGCAGCTCGCAATTATAAGAGAATATAATTGCAAGCCCAAAGTAGTACCTGGAGAAAAGTTGCCCCAATCTAGAACAAACCAAAATGTTAGTTTTGGTTCTGCTTGCTAGGAAGGTGCTGGTATTATTTCACAGTTATTCATTTTTCTCTACCTTTGCTATGAGTCTTAGAATCTGGTCAATCCATTGGCCATTTTCAGAAAGAATGGGTATAGGGAGACAGGCCGTAGAGCCCTTTATTTTTGTCCGATACTCCTTCTTTTATTATCATCTCCTTGGAATGACTGGCATACAACTTTCTTTCTTTGCTAGGTAGAAATTTGAAGTCAAAGAAACAGGATGATTCAAGTTGAGCAAGATACCTACCTTCTCTGTGCTCTGTGAAATGGTCCCTCATTTGGGAATCATAATGCGTAAAGCAGAGCTGAGACTGATGAGGACAGGAAGAAATGCAGGGGAGTAGCCAGGGAGCTGTCTGATTTCCTTGCTTCAGTGACCTTGTCATTTAGTTTGTGATGTACAGCACACATTTCCCCCATTAGCAATGGAGGGGAGGCTACTTCTTACATGCCTACATTCCTGGACCTGGACACTCTACTTGGAGAACTGGAAAGATCTCATCAGCATCAGATTCATGATGAGTCTTTTAGAATGTCATCCATCTACGCTGATAGATTAGCTGATGGATCATAGTCTCACTTCTGCCCTTTGTTTGAGTGCTAAAGGCATTAGTTCATCAGACATTTTGTAACTATCAAGGTAGGTACACTGAATTTATTGAAAACATTACACTTTTTATTGTGTTATCTTATAATATCTGTTCTGCCACTGATATGTTTCCTCAGCATGTGGCTGAATTTGAACATCTATTAACTTGTTCTCCTCTGTTCCTTTATAGTCAGGAGACAGCAGCTGGCTTCTGAGGACAACATGCAGGGCATGTGCCATTGATGTACAGTATTTGGATGGGAATGCTGGTAGGGACCAGTAGCTTGAGAGAGGTATCTGTGCCTACTTTTCTTGTTGGGGAGAAGGAGTCATTGAAAAATTCTGGATTGCAGATGAAGTGTTCTTGAGTGACTTCAACTGCATGGAGGAAACAGTCCCACTGAAAAGTGTCTAGTATTGGCTAAACTTCTTTGCTCCAGTGCCCATGTCAATCAATTGCCCATCTGATAATTTCCTTCTCCTTTACATTCTTCATGTCTTTCCCTCCCTTCTCTTCATCTTTCTGCTTTCTCCTCCTTCTACAGCAAATTTATATTTGATTCAATGAAGGCGTAAGTCATAAACACTCCCACACCAGTTGGGATCCAAAGGGGT
>LOJH01059041.1:10149-21470 GCA_001685095.1 Ellobius talpinus
CTATCTATCTATCTATCTATCTATCTTAAATTATATAATATATAAAATAATTCACATATAAATATGAAACATCTATAGATATAAATTTAAACAATAGAAAGTGCACTCATATTATGTTATTATTTTTAATCACATTGTGTTGGATATAGTTTTTTCCCATAGTATGGTCACAATATGTTTATTTTCAAAAGACTTGTCAAAAAGTCATTCACATACTAAGTGATTTTTTTATAATTTTCTTTTGTTACAGAGAATACACTACACAAAATAAGATGAAGAAATTGTGATTAATTGGGAGGATTCATTTCATAAAAATTGAGAACTGAAAAGTTTATTTGTAAAGTGGGTATGAGAGCTGTTTTGGACCCAGTAAAAGTTGACACTGATTTACCATTTAAAAAAATAAATTCAATAGTAATTATTTTAAGATAGAGGGTATATTCAATCATTTATTTAAATATGCAATCATAGGAATGTTCAAAGATCAATACTTCTGTTTGAAAACAGCTTCTTCGAAAGGGTGAGACCAGTGTTTGGCTGAATTCTACTTGTGGTTTTCAAACTCTGCCCAGTGTCCCAAGAACACTGCCCATACTGCTTAGGAACCTTATGTATCAAACATGGGCTTCTCTGGATGTCAGAGCCCTCCTCTAATAACTGGTGCTTATTTAATCGAGACAAATGCAGCTCTAAGTGATTGGCAGCTTAAAGTCGGCCAGCTCTGCTAGCTGTTATCTTTCAAATGAAACTGAAATCTAACAGCTTACCATTGTGGTTACAGCTGAGCATGAAAGCATAAATATACATCTTCACATGGGCATAATATATCTGCTTTCTCCCATATCACACAGAAAACCAATTTTTACATTATGCAGCTGCATTATGCTTCTGAAAACTATGATTAGCTGATGTGGTTTAATATCTCTAAAACTCCAGGCATATACTTTAGCATTATCTTGAATTTTGAATATAACTTACCCTATTTTCCTTCCCAACAAATCTGACGGTTCAGTTTTAGATGTAAATAAGGGAGAATAAAAAATCATCCATCATATTTTCACAATTAAGTTATAAAGTTGCATATATTTTGAACAAAAATATGATGCTGGGCTTTTAGGTCAAATGACTTTTTTGCTAGAAATCCATTATTTCAAATGAAATTAGTAGATTATTTTCCCTTCTGCCTTCAGATGATCTTTAGTAGGTAAATATATTCAATCACATTTTCCTGTCATTAACAAACAATATTCAGATGATTCATAATTTTGTTAAAATAACAATTTTAAGGGTTTCTTATTCCAAGACGCATTTTCTGTGAATATGCATTTTAAGTGTATTTTTTCATTCTAACAACAGACCTAATACGCAGTGAGTCTTTTCTTCCAAATAAGTTGAAAAATATATTAAAGGTAAAAGGAAAATGCCATAAATATTACTTCAATGTTCTTAGGTCTGCATTTATATCATTTTATTTTTTACCATGTGAAGCAATATGAGAGGTGTGCATCACACTTCTCAGTACTTCATCAGGCAGCATCAGTGTCATAATGAATATAGCGATAATGGCACAGAGAAATAGAAAAGAGAGTCAGTTGAAGGGTTGAATGGGTACGGGTGATCAACATTAGGACTTATAAGCTGACTTCAGTCTCCAGAATAGACATAGTGGTGGGAGGATGGAGACCAATAATTCAAGGTGTTCTCTGATCTTCACACATGTACTGTGGCACACACACACACACACACATACACACACAAATGTACATGTTTTCATATGATGAACTATAAGCATTTCTACTCATTTGATGATATTAACTGTCATTTCTAACAATAAAGGTTCTTTTTTGACATGTTCTGATAAAACTAAGATTGGGAAACTCAAAACTTCCTAAAGCAGTAACCAATAAGAATGTTCAGTATTATCTTAAAATTTAAATGATGGTCATGTGAGTTACAATAACATAAATATGAAATAGTATAAGTATACTATTCAATAAAATATTATATAGAATTAATAAATCAATTTTTACAACATGATCAATAGTGAGGATGATGTTGAGTGTGCAGAAAGCTCTTAGTAACTATATTTCAGAAAATAAATATTGTGGAATAATATTATGTAACAGTGCTTGTTTGCCAGGTTGTTAGTTTCAGCTTTATCTAGTAGTTAAATGGTGTTAGTACTGACACAGAGGTGGGCAAGGAACAGCTATTTGGTAGAGTAAAATTCATTTAAAATATGTTGCAATTTGAAGCTGGAACTGCAACATTCCACCTCCACATACACTGAAGTTTTAATCTTTGTGCACACAGCCTCTTGCAGGGATTTTCTCTTACAGTACAGTGAACTATTTTTTAAAGATTATGTTCATAGATTTCTATATTCTACAAAATTAACATTCATAAGTGAAAAAAATAAGTTTCTTAATCAGAGAAAAATAGAGCCAGCTATTGGGGCAGTAGCTTTCGAGTGGTAGAGACAGGATTCAGGAAACATGGAGGAAAGATAAATATGGAGCAAGGAAATTAAGTATGGTAGAACATTAGGAGGCTAGGAAGAAAATGGAATATAGGGAGAGGTTTGAAAAATCAACATGGAAACCTACTACTGTACAAGTGTTTTTGTACCCACTACTGGCTGATGTACACATGTGGATTTTCCATTATAGTCAGTTGTGTGAGACAGAGGTCTTCTTTCTCCTTGGGATATATAAATAATAAAAACTGCTTTAGTTGCACATATGTTTTGTTGTGATGAATCTGCTATATCTCTAATCTGTCCGACCCATCTTAGTGTTACTCTCTTCGCTTCTGGTCAAGATTCTCTTTCAGAATGCCGATATGGTAACAAAAACACCAGAACCTGATCAGAATAAGGCAACAGTCTGTCTACTTATATTTACAATTTTCCTGAGAGATATATATCAAAGATATCTACCATAATAAAGATTTATACCATGAGAGGCCCGAGGTACAAATTTACCAATGACTTTACTAGAATCTGGCCAGAAAAGGGATGGGTTTCCTAGACAAGTCCAGAGAATTTATCCCAAGCCCAAATTAGAAAAAAAAAATAGTCAAAGCAAGAGGTAAAATACAAATATGAAATCCTAAGTATTATGGTACTTTTCCTTAAAAGAAAATTTAAATTAACTTTTATTTGAGCCTTTTTATTATTTAATAAGCATTATTTTCAAAACTATATTCAAGAGTAAAAACATGACTAAAATTTGTATCATTTGGTAGACTTTCTTTGCAAGTAAACCATGCGTATTATTAGAAAGTTTTCAAAAAAATCCAAAAGTGAAATGAGATTTCCATAAGAAAGTAGTGAGTAAAGTAAGTTTGGATTAAAAAGTTTTATCCAACAGTAGGTGAGGTGGTGCTCTAATCAGCCAAAAGTATTCTCACTAATTTCTGTGGAAGGAAACTACAGCTAGTATACATTTCATTTTTGATGTGCTCAGGTGTTCTACATTTGGAATTTTTAATTTGGCATCATGTTTTCTTCTTCCTATAGAGTAATGATCATTAAAGAAAAATGAGTTTGCTCCTTATTGGGAAAGAATGGCACTCAAGCAGAAGTATTAAACTGGGAATGTCTTAGCTTCTCACGGAGGCAGCATTAAAGGTCTTTTCTTCGCAATCCAGAATATTTTTCAGCACAGGTTTGTCTTTATTGACTTTCTTTTTATTTCCTTAAGGATTTTCTCAATGGAAAGTCTGAAAATCCCATTCTTTACTGCAAAATAACAAAAGTTCTTGGCAATGTTGCTTGTATAAGAAGTTTGTTGCCAAGATCTCTAAGTCAATATTTGTGGAGAGTATTTTTGAGATACAGTTGAATGGTAGCATGGCATAATGGGATAAAAATATCTGCTGCTCATTTTGTGCCTTTGAATATGATATCATTTGGTTTAGTAATTGTTTTCCATGATAGATTTTTTGTGGTAAATTGTCACCCTTAATATTATTTCTTGCTGTTGAAAGTCTCCATGGGTCATGAATTGAAAAGCAAGAACCAGACAGTCTGACTCCAGAAGAACAAAAAGCTTTTTGAAGAGATCTCTATTTACTGCAAGGATTTCAACTTAGTACTTGATAGCCAGTTAAAATCTACACTCAGCAAGAAAGATAGTGCATAAGTTAATAGCACAGTTCACTAGATGTACAAGATATTTTTAAGCAAATAATGATTCCATTAGTTAATAATTAATCTGCATAGCACAAAGAACATGAGCAAGTGCATTCAATTTTTGGTTTATAATTAGATAAGATGTTAATCGATGATTTTTCTTTGGGTTAAGAGGGATGAAGTATCATTGTACAAAGCATACCAAAAATATCAAGAAGTGTCTCTTTCTAATTATTACATATTTAGTCAATAATATTTTTGCATGCTAATATAGCATACAGTTTAGCTACCTTATTGCCTCAGGCAATATCCATTTGGCTATTCCATCAGTAATGACTTTTAGGAAAAATACCACTTTATTATAGACAGTAACATTCTACTAAATCATATTGGAAAGTCTGGAAAATACCTGAATAAGTAAGAAGACACACTGAAAATGAACTTTAATTTTGAATACACATCAGACTGTGTACTGATAAAGAATAAGTACTGGCAAAAGAAAAATGATTTTTACATATACACAGTTAGGTACTGTTCTTCTCTTTATCTGCTTTTGTCAGCAAAAAGGAGAATACAATAAGAAAAGTTTTCATAAGCTTCCATTGCTTCTACATCACATAGCATAAAAATAGCTGAAATCAAGTGTTCAATTATATTTAGGGAACTTAATTTTTTGTTTGAATTTTTATGAGGAGTTATAAAGAAGTATATCTATTCACTATGTGTAAAGCACCAACAAAATACCAAAGAAACTATCCCAAACAAGTTTAACTGAGAGAGCCAACTCACATAAACTCTACTGCTTAAGGAGTAGAGGTTAGGTTTACTTACAGGAATATTGATGACTCATCAGTAACTGCATCAGTAAAAAGCCTACCTCTACAAAGGATGCAATTCATAAAATCTGCATCTCCCAGTAGAGTTTTCAGGCAATGTAGGAATGTTTTTTTGTTTGTTTATTTGTTTGTCTTTTTTGCTTTTTTATTAATTTATTTTATTTATTCACAGGAGGAGCTCAGTGAATTCAGTCAGTTTAAGGAACTTCCTGACATTTGTATATTTTGTGTACCTCCTAAATATTAGTCTGTCTACTGTCTACAGAATGAATTATCTTACTTCAGAGGAAACTGTCACACAACAATGAAGCCCTTCTATGATCTTTGTACCCTGGTTATCTTCCTATACACCTTGCCAAATTCTTCCTTCTCTTTCCTGGATAAAGATACAGTATGAGTGTTTCCCAAAGATGAAAGCCAATGGAAGTCTCATATAAAAATACACACACACACAAACACACATACACACAGATCATTATACATTTCAAGAATATTCAAACAACATAGAGAATTATTTTAATGTTCAGATTCATACAACATCTGACACGGAAATCATTGTATCTTCAAAGTAGAGCAAGTTGGAAACCCTAAGAACAGGTAAAGTTACTAGAAAACCGGACAAAAATCAGTATTCTAGTTTTTCCAGAAAGACAGTGTGCTAAGAACTTGGAAGCACTTCTATAATTAGAACTTTTGTTCTAGCAATGCCCTCACCTGATTCAGTGAGGTCCTCACAAGAAGACATGTACAATCTATGCAAATTTTATCTGTATACACATCTCAATATCCATAATAGCACTATCAAAATAGCCTAGATAATATTTGACCACATTTTGTATTTGACACCTGAGTCTAATTGAAACAAAAGTAAAATATAATATTTTTAAAAAAGACATTTCCATGCATTTTTGTGATATAAAGATAGTGAGTTAATAACCATTTTTCTTTTTGATAAAAGACTAAGAACAAAAGACAGCATTAAAAGCTAAATCTTGGAGACGTGAAATGGTCGAGTTGAAAAAAAATACTTACCTCCAATCGAACAACCTAGGTATATACCCTTAGCCCCAAATGCTAGGAAGTAAGAACTGTGTTTCCAAAGTTGTCCTCTGACATTGCCATGCATATAGTGCAACAACTTTATACACATAAATTCATACAAATAAATATTGATTTTAAAAGTTTTTAAAAAGGAATACTATGTCATCTCAGTACATGTTTATTTTTGCTTTTGAGAATAGTCAATGCTGTATAATTTATATCCTACTTTTAATATTTCACTCATTAATTTTCTGAAAAATGAATAATATAAATGGCTAGTACATTGGACTAAATATTCATGCATTGATTTTAACTTGTAATGTAAGCCACTTTATTATACTATTTATTTATTTGTTTGTATGTTTTGTGTCATTGTTTCACGATGCAGTTTCTGCTGGATGAGAACTCATTATTCCTGCCAAACTGCCTTAACTTCTCAAGAGCTAGGTTAGCCAGACCAGCATGCCCAACAATGACAAGTGCCAATGATTACAGTTGGATATGTCACATATAAAAAGAAATCTTAGTAAAAAAGGTGGCTGTAGAGTCTTCTAGAATTGTGATTGTGTATATTCAGTTCCATTTTATCAAAACTGCTGTGAGTACGTTTTGTTTCTGAGGTATTTGACTTTAAGATATGAGGAAGACCTGCTTGGATATTATGCTGAACAGTGAAGACGAAAGAGAATCCAGAGATGAGGTAGCAGAAGTTTAAAGGTTGACAGCAAGTCACCTCTGAAGTCTTGGGTCAGGAAAGCACTGTGTGCCATATGAGGTCACAAGAATCCCGAGTGCAAGGAAAATATGACTTAATATGCATTTCAGACATACTCCAGAAGTTTCAGAAGTAGGTTAAACAGATAACATGGGAACCTTTTTTCGGTATTGCATACTGTTATTATGTTACCACCACTACTAAAAATTATTGTATTGAGCACATATTTCATCTATATGCAATGCTTTCATAAAGAATATACTCAAATTTATTTTCATATGGATTTAACACATTCTCTGATCATGCATTTTCTTCTCATAGTATATGTTTTAATTCTGTCAGAGGTCCAAGAAAAACAAAGTTTATTGAGAAGAAAAAATAATGAATTTATGTAATTTTTTTAATGTTTTAGGAACAGTATGCATCATTTCTTCTTGCAGATAAGTAGGATAAAAAATCAATTCTAGTTCAGTCTAATGGACAGAGAAACACTGAAAAGGTTTCTCTCCCCCTTTTTTTCTGCAGTGATTGGTAAACTTCCAGTGTAATTACTATCCCATATTGCCTTTTCAGATTATTTATGAAAAATATGTATATTTCCTGTTACTAATCACTTATCTTTAATAGTTTAGTCAAAATATATAATTTAGGTTTGATGTCACAGTAAGAAGGCATGCAAGCTTATCTGCATTCTTACATTGTCAAATCAATAACTGCACACTGAAACCTCGATAAAGATATGATTTTATCATGGCCTCTTCAGAAATTATATCCTGATAATTTTAAAGCACAGATCAAGTGTCTGTGTCTGCTGCATTCTTGTCTGGTTTATTCTCTGAGATGACATCTTATGTGCAGCTGATGGAACTCAGAACCATCCATCAGAGTGCTACTAGTGCAACCCTTCAGCTGTATGAGAAATTTGTCATTAAGTGATGCTGTCAGCATGTGATTACACAGTGCTTATATGAAGATAGATGATACTGACTCCAACCATTCATAGGGTATGTAGTTTAGCTCCTTTCCAAATTATTAATATATTATTAGTATGTGTGTATGTGTGCATGTATGTGTGTGAGTGTGTGTGTGTAAGAATTGTTTTATATAAACATCTGAGTTCATTTAGCATTTTAATTCTTATAAGTACATGTGTCCTGTATTGAAAATTTGAGTTTTGAAAAATATATAGACTCTCCACTGTGGAGAAAACTAATTCTCTCTTTCAATAGCCATTATATATCAGCACTTCCTTTCTTTGTGGGATTTTGAAAATTCTCTGGTCCTTGTTAGCATGTTGACAAGAATTGTCATTATATATGTCTTATTTAAACAGTCATATCCTTGAGTTTTATGAGTATGCCTTACCTGTCAAGTCTAGACTTATAATATGTTTGAAAGCATTATCTTACATAGGTGTGTAAATATGGGGTGTCAAAATATCATGACAAATAATTTGAAATATCTGATGTCAAAAAAGAGAGACTCAAAAAAAAACCCAGAGAGACTCATGTTTTGTATTTAATAACAATTCCTTAATTGGGGTTTTTGTTATGTAATATCATAATGTCCACACAATTCTGTGCTTTTCAATGTGTGTATTCTTTGAGTGGCGTTTGTTGGAACCTAATGTTTCAGTGTGAATGCACATTGTAAATGAAAAATTTGTTGAAATGTAATAGTACTGGCAAGCAAAATGTGTTTCTTTTCCATCCCTCTGTTTTCCTTTCTTTCCATCCTTCTTTCTTTTTTTCTTTACTTCCTTCAACTTTCTTCCTTCCCTCCCACTATCTATTTTTCTTATCCTTTCTCTTCCTCCTTCACTCTCTTCCCCTCTCAATTTTCACTTCCTTGTTTTACTCATTATCCGTCCATATTTCTCAATGGAAATTTTTCTTCTTGTTTTTCATTATATATATTGTTCTTAATTACATACTATATACATTTCTTATTACATATGAACATTGAATACAAGTAAAGAAAGAAAGCATAACTGGAATCTCACATTGATCTATCTTCAGACTCAAATTATGTTGATGATAAAAATGTTATTATTCACCAGTGGGAAAATAATTGAAGTATCACCATTAAGAACCAAAATAAATGAGGCCACAGACAAGAGAGGATTTCACAGTTGATTTGTCTCAGAAACAGTGACACTTTAGAAATACTTCAAAGGATAGTTTATTTTTTGATAGCTCTACAGTTCCTTCTTGAATGAGCTATTGCTCTCTGATGACAAACTCTTAATTCCTGATATCAAGAAGATAACAATAGATTTTTCTCTCATTTATACTTTTCTGAGAGCCATGTTCTGTTCAGAAAGTACCATCAATATGTACAGTTCTGTTTCATAAGAACTGCCTAAGAGAAACAGCTCAGTCATAGGAGGTAACTTCGGATGCAAACAATTCTGAAGTCATTTCCAATCCAGTCATATGTATTTATTCTTTCAAAACCCAGAACAAAAGACAACAGTCTAAAGACAAGCTCTTAAAAAATAGTAACTGTTCTTTTAGTAAACATTTTCTCTTTACTTGTAAATGCTTGGCCTATGGTTTAGGCTTATTATTAGATAGCTGTAACATTTAAATTAGCCTACATTTTAAAATTGATTCTTTAGTACATTGTTTGTGGCTTGTTGCCTCATTTTTTACATGTCTTGGTTTCTTGGCAACTCACTAATGAATATCAACAACATCTTTTCAAGTGACCAACTTGACGAGTTTTCATTATGAAAATAAGGAAAATCAAATAATTGCTAAAGAAATACATTCTAAAGCCAATAAATTCATAGGTCCAAATGATGGACGTAAACAGAGATAATTGAAGTCTACTTTGATGAACCAAAGCATTAATTCCAATGACTTTCACCCCAATTTGAAAGTGTGTATTGGAGTAAAGAAAATACCAAATAATCAAGTGTTCCTGTATTTTTCTTAATTATACATTTGGGGGAAATTCATGTTACTTAATCTGCTAAAAAGCCTCTTAAACAATACATGTAATCAAAACAGTCTCCCCATTTATCACTACCTGTACTCCAAAACTCAAGGCTCACATAGGTCTATCCTCAGTCGAGAGTTAGACCAAGAAGTAGAAGTTAACTCCTACTTCAGAATGTTATCACTAAACTTCAATATTGATTTTCTTTCTAAAACATGTCATAACTCAAGGAACAAAATAGATGTGAGAGGAACCCCAGTCTCGCTCATGAACATCAATGCAAAAATTCTCAATAAAATACTGGCAAACCTAATCCAAGAACACATCAAAAATATTATCCATTATAATCAAGTAGGCATCATCCCAGAGATGCAAGGCTGGTTCAACATATGAAAATCTATCAATGCAATCCATCATATAAATAAACTGAAAGAAAAAAACAACATCATCATTTCATTAGATCTCTTATTCTTATACACTCTCTAGGGCTCATTTCTGTTGTTTAGAGTTGTCCAACTCTGTTGTGGTAGTTACTATTTTACTTTTTGTATTTTACAACATTTTATTATAAAAATATGAAACCACATCCTTAAAATATAAAATTAATTGAATTGCAATTTGACCAATATAAAATGTCTTGTTTTCTTGAAACGTAGACTTTTTAGCACCCGACTATGCAAAAGCTACCATCAACTGTCCAAAGCACAGGGTGCTTTTTGAAAACCTTCATATGTATCAAAACACACATGTGCAGAGAATGTTTATGTAAAATATATTCATGTTTGCATATATTTTTGGTACATCCTTTTTTATAATCTTAACCATCTTTTGATTATACCACTCAAAATAATGATGATGTATATACATATTATTATAATACAATATAGCATATTTGAGAAATGTGCATACAACAGTTTTAACTTTTCCCCAAATATTTTATCTGGTTAATTGAGTTTTATTGATCAATTCAAATTTCAGAAATAAGACTTCAATGCTTGTTTCTACTTTTAACATTTTGTGCTTTGTTGTAACAGGCTCAGGTTTAATGTGTAAGTGGGTATAATACATTTATGTAATTACCTTTACAGCTTCAAGAAGTTTAGAAGCTACACAAGAGGGAAAATGATAGCACTTGAAAATAGAGAAATGAATTTTTAAAATGCTAAACAAAAGGGTAACAACAGGAAAAAAATCCAATGTAGCATAACGTGAATCAAATGACATGCCAAGTATTGATAAATAAAATATGTTATTTTGTGGTGCTACATTCAGAAATAAAGAGACAGGAATGCTACATTATTTTTTACACTGAATAAAAAATAGCTGACTAATTTTGAGATGAACTTCAGAGGGTGGTAGTGATCCTGTAAGGAAACCAAATAAATAACATGGTTCTATAAGGGCAGTGGATTTATTCAGAGTTAAGGAAAATCAGCTTTGATCAAGGAAGACCACCTGAGAAATCTCCGGCAGGAATAGATGGCCCAGATGTTTGAGTTTTTCATCCAAAACAGGTTCAAGACTGCTGCCTGAGATGATCAAGACTCACAGGATACTTCCATCAGGACTTGATCATAACTCGAAATTTTCTTTAGGGCCCCATAAGATTATCAGCACCCCCAATCAGCTGGAAGTAGCCTGGAATACTATG
>LOJH01059042.1:6246-19604 GCA_001685095.1 Ellobius talpinus
GAGAGAGAGAGAGAGAGAGAGAGAGAGAGAGAGAAGAAGCCACATGAGGCTAAGAACCCTCAAAACCCACCCCAGTGATTCCCTTCCTCCAGCAAGGCTGCACCTCCTAAAGGTTCCATAACTCCCCCTAAACAGCACCACCATCTGAAGAACAGATGTTCAAACACATAAGCCTATGGGCGACATTTCATCAGCTCTTACATAGTTTTAAAAATTTTTTTTGATACTTGTTTTGATACTTGGTTAGCTGGTTTCACTTTTCTTAAGCATCTTTATTAAAATATAATTCACTGTCATTAAATTGACCAACTTAAACGGGTTTTAGCATATTTATAAACTGAGTTCATTACACACACCACTATTTTAGTTCATAATATCCTCATCACCCGTCCCCCCACAATGAAATTCAGCAAAGTAACCATTGGGTCCCACTCCTCACCTCCCAATTTGCCCTATGAGACCACTAATCTGCCTGTGTCTTTGTGACTTTGACCTTTCTAAACCCTCCTAATTTACACCACATAACACCCTCCAGCACTGTGCTTTGCTTTCCCAGCGTCTTCAATGGCTTTCTCACTCTGCACTATCCTTTATTTTTAGTCTTTAAATATGATTATTTTGGTTCCTTGGACAAATGTATAATGGTAGTTTTGGAGTCTTGGTCAACTATAGCCAACATTTGGGGCTTCTTAAAAGCTGTGTTGCTTGCCCTCTTCTTTTGATTCTGCATCACATTTTCTTGTTTCTTTGTGTCCCTGGAAATTCTTTGTTAGCACCTGGACCTCTTGGCTACCTACCGCATGCACGCACTCACGCACGCATGCTGCTGATCTGAGGGCTGGTTTGGCCTTCCTTACCACCTGGACTCTGGTTTCTTTATCCATTTGTTTACTAACTTGACTGGACTAGTTCTGTGAAGTCAATCTATTTTTTTCCCACAGTGTTCAACCTTTGATGTCCCTACTTGGATTCCCCCCCCCTTTTTTTTTAGCATGGTTACCTAGGGATTTCTCCTGGGTCTGCAACAGTCATTTATTGGTCAATAGTTATGGTTAATCCTTGAACCAATTAAATACCCTTTGTCACTGAAAAAGGGAGGGAAGGGGGGCTTGGAGTCATCTAATAAATCAGGTTTATGGTTGCCCCTGCCTTTAGTCAGGGACAAATAACTCCATAGCCTCTGTCTGGCTCCTAAGAGGACATGACCTTATGTGCTGAACTGTTGGGCAGTGCTTGGTTTAGGTTTAAGGTCTGTATTTTTAGGAGTTGTTCATAATCAGTATTTGGCCAAAGGCTGTGTTTAGTCTTTTTTTGAGCTCAAGGATCATGAACCCTTTGTAAAAGGATCTGCATACAGGTGGAATAATTTTATAATAAAGCAAATGGATGCCTATACAGATCCTTGACCTGAAAGCTCCAGAATGGGCACAGCAGTGTCCCCAACTCCCAAGACAGACTGAACCCAAGAGGGTTCCCCTTGGCTCTTTGTCTTCAGTTCTCTATTAAGTGAGGGTTCAGCATTTTGTTTATCACTACTGGAACCATGGGGTTCTGAACACCCTTTTATTTATACTCCCCAGGATGTGTTTACAATATTTCTGAGAACTCAGTGTGAATGGAATTCTTCACATCCTGTTCTGAATGAGGTCATTCCCCCAGGCAGCGCTCTGAGCTTTTCATTCTTTCTTCCTGGGCAACCCCTCTACAGTCACACAGAGGAATGATGGCTGTCTGTTTCCCTGGGGGATACCTTTCCTGGATGGGTAAGCATAGGAGGAAGCAGGCCCAGTAGTCTTGATTTGTCCTTCCCAATTTGGACCCTCTACCTTAGGAGTCAGAAGAGGTGGAGCCATCAAGGCTGTCATATTGTAAGTCTGTTGAGCTCACAGTAACATTTCCTGGAGACGACTGGGGGGCTCAGTAGACCTGACACACTAAGTGATACACTCAGAATTAGAGGAAAATTCCTATATTAAGATATGCTCTGGGGCTGGAGAGATGGCTCAGAGGTTAAGAGCACTGACTGCTCTTCCAGANACATGGAGGCTGAACACTGTGTACATAATAAATAAATAAATCTTAAAAAAGAAACAAAAACAACAACAAAAAAAACAACAAAAAGATATGCTCTGCACAAAAAGGGTATTTTTCCTTATTCCCAACTAAAACTTTATGATACAAGTTGAGTTTACCCTGAAGTATTTCTGTTCCTATCATTTAAACCCTTTCAGCAGGTGCTCCAGTGGCAGGCAGGGAAGCTGCAGCTCAGAGCTTTAGTCGGTGGCCTAATAGCTCCTTCCCTTGGGGGCTTCCATTCAGGTAAAGCCAGAACATTGACTTCACTGCAAGTAAAGGGTCTCAGGGTAAATCAGAGTGGAACAAAGTAACCAAGTTCAATAAATAAAGACAAGGACAGCGCACACTCGCACTTCATGGATACATAAGTGCCGATGGGGGGGAAGAGGGATAGAGACTTAGGAGAAGGACATCATGTAACTAATAAGGACAAGCTCCACTCCCCACTTGAGGTCTTTGCAATGGCCAGATGCAGGACTCCGCACTCTCTAAGACACATTCCTCAAAGAGCATCATTTACAACAATGCTTAATGGTTAAGCAGAGTTTAAAAATTAAGCAGTTCAAATTTTAAATAAAAGCATATGAACTTGTTGACTTATTTATCTTATGTTAAAGAATTTCCTTATGTAGATGAAGTTACAAGGTGAACATATGGGGTGTATCATTCGGGTTTAGGGATGAGAGAGGAATGTTAATGGGGCCTAACTCAAGATTACAAATGTCTTGACCCTAAGTAAGCATGCTTTATTTCTTGCTTTGTAGTATTCTTGTCTGAGATGTCTTTTGGGAAACCAGCATTTCTGAAAGCTATTTCAGTGTTATCATTTGTATTGGAGTTTCTTTAAACATCAACTAGGTCTCTAGGTGAGAGCCACCTTTCCCTTCCGATGTTCACCGAGATTTTTCCTATCTTTCTGTCCCACCTTACCATGGCCTTGAACTAAACATGCCCTAAAAAATAGATCTACTGTTTTTCCTTCTTAAATCATGACCTTAAGTGAGCATGCTCAGGAATGAATCCACCATTGTGTAAATGGATATATGTTTCCTGGGTGAGGTCCTGCACTCCCTCAATTTAAGAAAGACATTGATTTTGAAATACTCGGATGCTCTCTTTTCTGCTGAATGTAGCAAATCTTTCTCTACTCTGTATCTTGGCTGTGTTTGTCTGGCTTTATACTCACCAATACACTGGGTTTTGAGGGAGGCTCTCCTATCCTGCTAGGCCTCCTGGAATGGAACTTCAGAAGCAAGAGGCATGGGAGACACAGTATCTTGTTCCTCTCAGAGTGGGATCATGGCTCAGAGAAGGGACTGGGGAGTTGAGGGTGTAGCTCAATTGATAGACTACTTGCTTAGCATGCATGAAGTTCTGGGTTCAATCCCCAGTGCCTCATAAAATCAGGACCTTTGCTTCATGCTTATAATACAGCAGTAGAGAGGCAGGAAACCGGGAGTTCAAAGTCATCTCCGTCTGTATACGATTTCCAGTCTATCTGAATATGGAATACATGAGACCTTGTCTCAGAAAAGAAGAGGAGGGGGCAATAGAAGCCAGGGTTCAATGGCCATTGACCTTTGATGACTACTTCTCCATTTGCAGTGCACCCTTACCTTTCTCAGAGATTTAAATGACTGATATTTTGGGCTTTCTCCAAGATCAAAGCATGTAATATTAAACCGTTATTTTTGCTGGGAAGAGGGTGCTCTGAGCTACTCTGCGTCCGGAAGAGCTGTTCTATTCATTCATTCATTCACTCACTCACTCACTTCTATGACTGTGAGAACATGGAGCGTGTTGATGAGGATTCCCCCACCATGTGCACAAGTCCTACACATGAGCTTTATGTCTGTTCTTCCCCGGGGGCGTAGCCAGAGCCTGTGGAGCTCCTCTAAGTCTCCACTCCCCTGTTTGTAAAGACGGGTCAGTTGCAGCATCTCCCCTGAGACTGGCAGAGGCTTAGAAGCAATGACATCAGTAACGTCTTTACAGGATCCCTCTGTCCTCGACTGCCACTTTCCTGGGATGTGTAGCCTGTAGCTACTCTGAGACAATACGCTCCCTTCTGGTCAGATGGCTGGTCAGCTCTCTGGCCCATAGCTACCCTCTCTAGGCTCCAAGGTCTATCAAGTTCCAAGTACTGCTTTTATACCAGCCATGGGCGTGTTTGTCTGAGAGTAGCTGGGCCTCTCTTCCTGGGTTCTCTCCCACCCTGCACATCGCTGAATTCTCAAAGGAAGAAACACCTTCCATCCCATACTCTGTGTACACAGAATCACAAGCCGTCTGAGTAGACAGCTTTACCTATCACCCGACTCTCTAAGCCTTGGGGGCAGCTGCTAGCTTGCTGTTAGACAGTCTGGCATTTTATAGGCTGGAAGTGGAAGAAAGGGTGAAATCTCAAGGGTAAAGGACTGCTGTGATGGCTGGAATGAGGTTTCTCATGGCTATGTAAGTGGCCAAATGTCTTGTCATTGTAGAAAAGAGGGAAGGTTACTAAGCCACCCATGGACACAAGAAGCGGAGTTTCAGTTATGTGGAATTTCAGTTAAGTGGATGTTATAGTCTGGGTTCCGTGGGTTGACAAGTGAGAAGAAACAGCTGTGGGGAGATTGGGCCACCCAAAGGCAAAAGGCTAAGAGTAGCACAGACCTGCTAAGATTTGAGGCCTTAGGTCATTCCTCATATGAGACCCTCCCTAAGGGTCCTGCCAGTCCAGTGCTTGAGGCGTCCAACTATGGGTGTCAATAAGGGACTTGTGACAGGGCAACAGAGCAAGCCCAGGCGGCATTCAGAGTCTAGAATAAACTGTGCTTTTTGTTTTCAATAGCAAGAACTCCTGGGACTTTGGGTAATCTCCTAAGACATTGTGTGTGAGCAGCGTCTGTCCTAAGGCTGACTCTGAAGTCTTTGGAAGGAAATGTTCACCAGTTCGCAGATATGGAAGCCCCTGGGAGTCTCAGGTCAAACTGTCCTTCAAAGAGCAGATAAGTTAAAGATGACTCATTTGTCCCCTAGCAGCTGCTCTGTTTGAGGCTACACTCCACCTCCAGGCCCTGTCACTTGAGTGTCTGGCTTCCGGGAAACTGGGCAAGATATTTTCAGGCCCCAAGGGCTGATTCCTCTTTCCAGAGTGGAACAAGCATGTTCCCTTATTTTATTCCACCAGTGTCAGTGTGAGCTCCGAGAACAGTGTTAAAGAGAGGAGTCAGTTTAGCTCAGCAAGACTCATTAAGTACTTACTGTGTGGACTGGGTATCCCATGAGGCACTGGGACGAAAGAGCTAAGTCTAACAACACTCTGCCAGATCCCATAGACACATGCTAAGTGTGGCTAACAGGAGGCCGATAGGGCCTCCCAATGAGTCCCAAGTGCGGGGTTGAGTGATCAGTTTGGGCAGAGTTTGGAAATGGACAAGGAGAGCTGGGCTGAACCTGTGTGACTGCCTGGGGGAGATGTGAACAAGCTCCTTGCACCTCTTTGCTCCAGTTAGGACACCAACACAAACAAAGCAATTCCACACAGATCTAGCCTCGTGAGTCAGTGGGTTTATTGGGTTTAGTTACGGGGGCGGGGGAGAGTTGCTTGCAGGAGCACAGATGATTCAGAAGTGGGCTGCATCACTCCAAAGCCACCCTAGCATGGGTGAAAATGCTGCATCTCAGGGGGTCCCGATCACAGATGCATGCAGTTTGGCTTGCCAGGGCTGTTTTCTCCCCAGCAACTGGTAACTGCTTGTATAACCTTGCAGTGGAGCCCTAAGAATCTCCTGAGCTCTTGCTTCCCTGGACCTGGAGAAGGTTCGTTCCCTTCATGCATTTCCTGGGCCTCCCTCCAATGTAAGAGACGGGGATTCTGGTCAGATACACCAGTCCCGAGGCAAGGAAAATGTGGCCAGAGGCAATACTCTGAAGCAATCAGATTAATCTTCCACAGAAATCAAAGACAGTTTCTTGTGCAGTGGACCAAACATAAGACAAATCACAAGGACTACCACCACTGACAGAACCAACCCTGTGTGTGCTCCGCTTTGAAGATTTCATCTCCTTCAGTCCCCGTACCCTAGAAGTCCTGGGTTGTGACAGTCCCATCATGTGGACAGGAAACCAAAGCATTAAGAACTTAGTCATCTGCACATTGGCCTGCCACTGAAAACAGCACAGTGTCATCCCTGCTGGGCCCTGGGCACTAACACCAGCAGGAGATCAAAGGCTAAGGCTGGTCATAGACTCCACCTGCCTGTGACTCCAGAGCCTGCTCAGAAATCCCTCTTGCTGTGAGGGTGTCTCCTCAGAGTTGAAATATCCCCTCCTAGCTGGGAGGCTAGGGGTTCCTGAGGCCCAGAGGCTGAGGAAAAGTAGAAGACCCAGAAAGCCTGAGTTACCGGACCTCAGAACCCTCCCCAGTGCCGAGGAAGCAGTGGTGGATCAGTGGGAGATTTAGCCTCAAAGTTGTGCAGCGAGCCCAGGGATGCAACTTCTGTGAGTCATCACCAATGCTAGCCTGGGCTTCGGGGCTGCTTTTGAGTCCACACTCCAGTAAATCACCCCTACAAACTTTCTGGTTCACTAGGCCAGACTTGGTGGAACTGTTTCCGAGGTCCGCCGTTGGTATCCTACCCGGGGTGGACAAACATTTGTTCTCATCTCCCTTCGTCTCCAAGAGAGGAGAGTTTTGATCTAATGTCCTGTCTTGGCTTGGGCAGCAGAAGGAGACAAACCAACAGTAAGGACCAGGCTTAAGCAGCACACACTCGTGTCTTACTGTTCCGACTGCTCAGGACTCCAGCAAGGGAAGGGGCTGGGGAGGGTCTGTTTCCTAGTTCATGCAGCTTCCGAGGTAGAAACCATCTCTTTGTGTCTCTCCTTACTGTGACACCACTCTTTCCATGCATGCGGACTCCATTCAACTAATCCAGTCACTTTCCAATGCCCCCCCACAACACCATCACACTAGGGACCGAGACTTCAATAGATAAATTTTGGAGGGTGAAAACACAGATATTCAGTCCAGAGTAGACACTTTCACTTCTACTTAAGTTGCCTGTGGCCCCATTTTTCTCAAGGAGTAGAAAGAGAAGAGAACAGGAAATGGTTAATAAGGAGGACAAGAGAAGGGAGAAGTTATAGTGGCCAGCTTGGGTGGAACTAGGCATGCCAAAAGCTCTCAGGTCTTAACTTCAATCTTGTTTTCATTTCTGTGGGCTATAGACAAAGGAAGGCAGTTAAGTGATGGTAAGCCAGACACAGAGGTGGGAGATGAACTGGAGACTATGAACAGCCCAGGATAACTTTGGCTCTGGTTCCGCCACATCCAAACTCTGCAATCCTAGAGTTCTGTCTAGTCAATCTGTAGAATCTTCAACAAAGACATGGCATTTTAGAGAACTTGGTTCACAGCCCTTTGTGTTTCTGCCATAATCAGGACCTGTGAGCTCACACCCAGACAAGCAGAACCAGACCGGACCTCCACCCGCTGTCATCGTGAGCCTCCTTGTGCTCACGTGCTTGGAGTGTCCTTCCCCCATCTCTGATGGGCAGAAAGTGTAGTACCAACTACCCCAGGCCTTGTTTCTGCCATCTCCAAGCTTGAGAGAAGATCCTAGCCTCGGCAAGGCTTCCTCAACCCCAAGCCTATGAGAAGCAACCTCCCAGACCTGGGATCACTAGCAGAAGTGACAGATACACCAGCACAAACAGCTGTCTCCAAGACCCCATGCTCCTGCCCCAAAGCTTGCAGACTAGCCCCACCCCCACCCCAACAGCCTCCCCTTAACCCCAGTGGCTGTTCCTCATTTCCCAGTAGGCATTTTCAGTTCCTAATGCTGTGGTTGTGGGTGGCTCTCAGTGCCCCATGGTCGTACTGCTTTTCTCTAGCGAGGAGTCTCTCAGTTCCCTAGTGTCGTGGTCCCTGGGCCTGGTGATCTGCAAAGGGAGTACCTTTCAAGACTTCTGTCCCTCTGGCCAGTTCCTTTCTCTCCTCACCACCTCCTTGCTCAGCACAGCATGGTTCCCAGCCTTCCCTCCAGCTGGGCTTCTTCCCTTGAACTGCTTTTGCTACCTGTGTAGTCTCAAGTTTCACCACGCACCTACCCACCCCTTGGACAGATATGGTCTTCACCCAGCCTTGGCGAGCCATCATCCCTCACTCTGGCCAATGGCAATGAGAGAAAATTTCTGGAAGGATGTCCTCAGCGCTAACAGGAACACTGTTGTGGCGTTCTTCTGATTGTCTCCAGCCCCCCAAAATGCGAAAGTGTCTTTGGGAAGTTCAGAAGCCTTTGGCAAGCAGCAGGAGTCGCAGAACCAAAACACTGAAGATGGCAAACAACAGATTAGAGTCTCCAAAGATGACTTTGAGATACCAGATTGTCAATATCTGGGCTTTTCATTACTTGGGATAATGAAATCTTCTTTGTTTTGTTTCTTCATGCCAAAAGAATCTTAAGCCAAAGGGCAGCTTATGTGTCCTTCCAAAGGGTTGGCAGAGAGAAAAAATGGAAAGAATCAGTCTTTCTGCTTGTTTTATAAAGTTTTATTGTCAAAGCAACACCCATTCATTGCCTTGTGATCTATGGTTACTTATGCTTGAGTGGTTGCAATAGATATGCGGTGTCTTGAAAATGCGAACACAGTTCTATTGCCCCTTTACAGAAAACATTTGGCAGTTCCTAGTATAGACTCATGAGGCTGAGGAGGAACAAAAGTCCCCTGAATTGCCTGTCACAGGCAAAACAGGTACATTAATGCATGAAATCCCAGCTGCATGTGGTTACCTGATTGTGAGTTCAAGGACAACCTGAGCTACATAGTGAGACTCTAGCCAACATACAATGAAAAGAGGCTGGCTCCATCCTGGAGCCCTGGAAGGCCTGTTATGAGCTCACACTGTACATGGAGACTGTCCTCATGAGGAGGCGAGGCAATGTGGACTATTGGTCACATGCCAGCATTGATCATCACTGCCTATGATGGCTAATGGCTAATTTCAAGTAGCAGCTTGGCTAGCCTATGGGCCTAGAGGCCCACCTGTTGGATCAAATGCCAATCTAGTTGCTATAGTAAAGGTATTTTAAGTGATATTAACATATAACTTAATAGACCCTTGGATAGGGAGGCTGGCCTCTGTGATGTGGGTGGGGCCTCACTTGATCAGTTTGTGGCCTTCAGAGGAAAGTCTGACTGAGGTTTTATGGCACAAACACATATCCACCAGCCATTTTGCTCTGCAGTCTGCTAAATTCTCAGCTCACTGGAGGGCAGACTTCAGACTGCATCATTCACACTTAATCTCCAGCCTGTGGGTTCTGCCTAACATCAACTCATAATCTCCTGAGCCACTCTCTTGGGCAATTGGTTCCAGTCTCTATGGATGCCCAAATATGCGGATACTCAAGACCCGTAATGAAACGGCGTGGTGTAAGTCGCATGTATGCTTCCATATACTTTGAATGATCTCATTCCCTAGAACAGTGTGAACATGATATGAGTAATTCTCACACTGTAAAGCACAGGGACTAATAACAGAGGAAATCCTATAGAGTTCAATACACACAGTTGCAATGCATCTCCTGTTATGTTTGAACTCCAGATGGTCAGATGTGAGGACACAGACACCCATCAGCCACCGGCTGTATACATGTATTATCGGTACTGTTTCTCTGGGGAATCCTAATGAATACCCTGGTCATTCTGCTCTCACAACTATAATAACAAGGGTTATCCTTTTCGCCAAGAGTACTTCTGGGATGAAAATCCAGTGCCTCTTCCAAAACAGAGACAAAACATTAGAAGCCTAGCAAGTCTATGACTCCCGTCTTCTCCCAAAACGCAAGTCTTTGGAATCCAAAGACTCAAAAGGCAACTTGTGGGGTGGGCTTCAGTGCCAGAGAGGGGAGCTCAGCTCAACTGAAGCATCTTTTATTTCTTTTAGTCACAAGGCTTTCATGTCAAGGCCACAGATTAGAGGCCAGCCTGCCCCTGGCCCCAGGAATGTTTTGCATTCCTCAGATGACTCTTAATTTTAGTGAATTCCCCAGGATGCTCTGTGTTCAGAGACACTCAGAGCTGGACAGATGGCCCTTGTGTGTGTGAGTGCTCCCTGAGGCTCTGTGTCTCTCCCTCTGGGAGGTCTCTGCTTCCTCTGGCGGCTTCACATCCTGATCTGAGGGAAGACCTGTGTCTCTCTGGCAGCAGCTCACTGTTCTCAGGAACTAGGGCTCCCAGGCAACCTCAGGCTCTTTGTGGAGCGCTGGTCAACCCTCTCTGAAGATGTCTGTGAAGAGCAGCATCCTCCTATAAACCTTCCTGCCCTTGAACTGTTTCCTTCGGCTCCATGAGCCCTGTGGTTTGTAGAAGGAATAAAAGTTAGAACAACATGAAGTCACTTTCTGCAGCCACTCAAAAGATAGTTCAGCTGAAATGCAGCATGCTGGGGAGCCCTGCAGGGCTGCGCTATTGCATTTTCTTTTTATGATACGGCAGTTGACAACAATAGCAATGTAGATAATAGTACTCAGTAGCTCCCCACTGCCTGAGCCATCCAGGAGCCCAGTCAGGGAGTTGAAGGGGCGGAAGTGTGGATGCCTGGTGAAGTAGCCCAAGTGTGAGGAGGTGGTCAGGAGGGGAGGTCTCAGATGGTTTGGGGCAAGGGCTTCTAAGCCAGGGAAGCCTCGGAAAACCATGGTGTCCTTCCTCAACCTTCTAATTTGTACTCTTGCATGGAGCCACTCTCCCTGGATGTGCTGCATTTCCAGTATCAGGAAGATCAGAAGGCGAGAAAGGTGAGCAGCTGATGTGGTAGCATCTGAAGGTGACTTTGGGCTAGCCCATCTGTTAGTTCCAGACTTGCTCCCTTCCCCCCAGGACTACATGGGGGAAGGGCTCAAGCCACACAGGTCTTTCTGCTCTAAAGCAAGTCTCAGCAGCGTTTCTGGCCACGTGCCCTAGTAAAGGCTCCTGGGAAACCCTGTGCTAGCACTTAGGGGTTACACGGCTTGGAGTACAAAGGCATTCCCAAAACATTATGGTAAGGAAAAAGTATCATCAAGTCAAGCACATGCGCATTTAACGAGAAGACAGTTGTGCAGCAGATGTCGTTAAAATTTATGTTCATTGGGAGAAGAAATGATCATTCCCACCCTGGTTCTGATATGGGGTGAGAGTCTATTATATTAGACTAGAGTTGTTATTTGCACTTTAACAAATGGAGCTGGTGAGAACCACGTGACACAGAAAAGGTGGATAGGTGGTGTGCAGAATTTCGGAGCATTACCTGAAACTGAAGGGCAAGCCCTCACAAAGCTTCCTGCACGTTCAGAGCTTAGGATGCCTTCATTACTGAGGGGCCACACCCAAGCAGAGAGCACCAATGATGTGTGAATGGATCTTCAGCAGATCAGGCACCATCACCAGCCACAGAAGTCCCTTTGGAATCACACTAAGTTCTTGGGCAATTGCTCAGAAAAGGCATTTGTTCAGAATCTCGTATTGGAGATGATGAAATGGTGAGGGTCACACAAAGCCATGCCGAGGGCCCTAGGATATCAGTCACTAATTTTAATTCAAAAATCCAACTTATTTTTCTAAGGGAATGACCTTGAAAACGGTTCTCAGAGCTAAGCACAGTGGTACACACCTGTCATCCCAGCACGTGGGAGGTGGAGGCAAGAGGACCATACTCTGCTATATGGTCAAAATGAGTTCCAGGCCAGTCTGGGCTACATGAGACCTTGTCTCACCAAAGAATGAGTGGGCAAGAGGGCTCAGAAGGGAAGGGGCTGCCACTAAGCCTCATGACCTAAGTTCTGAGACCCATGCGATGGAGAGAACCAACTCTCATCTGTTGTACTCTGACCTCCATGGGTGTGTGGTAGACCATGTGTGTATACGAGTGTATACATGTGTACATGTGAACACCTACACCCCCACCCCCACACGCAATAAATGTAGAATTAAATGCCTAAAAGAAAATATAAAGTGATTTTCATCTAAATATTATTTATATGATAGACCTATTTAGCCTGTTTTAGAATCCATGTGTCTATCTAAACTTTATCTCAGCACATGAGCTCCTCCTGCACAAAGGATAAAGGTAATTCCCCAGTAATTTTAGAACAGAGCCTGCTGCCAAGATGTCTCCAGCCAGCCTAGACCAGGGGAGGCCCTGGGGGGGGTGGCAGCCTCACTTTATATCATGCTGTGGGTTTTAGCCCTTCCCTGGTGGCTTAAATGCGCCACTTGCAAATCAAGTTCTTTCTTCCTGGCTCCTGTGTGAAAGACTGGGCCATTTGCCTTTTCACAGGCCCTACAAATCATCCTGGATTAAGAAAATCTTCACACTTCCTAAAGATATTCTGATAGCCACATGCTGTAAGAATAGGCCTTCCATCATGAACAGGGCCCAGTTCCCTACAGGAACTCCTCAAAGGCCCCTTGGCTGTGGTGCTGAAGATTTCTGAGAGGCCTCAGCCCCTGAGACTGGAAGAGGTCCTTCTAGCCTCACTCCTGGAGACCCAAATGCACCCTTCAATCTAGGGCCACCAGAAGTTGAACCCCAATCCCACATTATTCATGCCTCACCTGGAATGAGGCTAGGGCCTCTGAGTGTCTGTGTCTTTCTTGAATCTGGCTAAGGGAGAGAAACCCAATAGCACATTGGGTACCATGACAGCCCAGTGTTCACCAGCTAAGGGAAGAGTGTCCCTCAGTTAAGAAGCACAAGATGAAGACATGGAACCCAAGGAGGGGTAATGAATGGGTTGGGAGGGACGTATTAGTGGCAGGAAAGATCTGGAAAAGACAATGAGCTGAGTCAAAAGCCAAAGGACACGGTGAGGAGTCAGCCTGGCAGTGTCTGGAGAAGAGACTTAGGAACACCAAGTGCAAAGACTGAGAGGCACGTTCAGTGTGACCAGACCAGACAGAGAAATGATAGGAGGAAACTAAGGAAGCAAGATCGACTGGGAAAGAATTGTCACACCGGCCCATGTGTCACACATATTGCACCATCATTGCTGAGAAGCCTTATTGAAGACAGTACAGAAACTCCAAGACCTTTTGTTATGGTTTTCGTCTCTTTAAGAGACAAGCCACGCCCACTCCCGGCGACCCCCACGCTGCCCTCCCCAGCCATCTTAGATCTCTCACTGTCCTCTCTTTCTTGGCGCGGGCATGTCTCTCTCGGGCCCTTTTCTGTCTCTCTCCATTCTCTTCTCTCTTTCCTTTCTCTCTCTCTCCTTTCTTTCCCCCTTTAAGTAATAAATATCCAATTCTATTCT
>LOJH01059044.1:0-11320 GCA_001685095.1 Ellobius talpinus
CGAGGGTGACTTGAAGAATGCCATCCGTGTGCACCATGCTCTGGCCACCAGGGCTTCTGACTACAGTAAGAAGTCCAATGTGCTCAAGCTGAAGACAGCCGACTGGAGGGTCTTCCTTTTCCAGGCACCGTAAGTAGGAGTAGAGCCGAGTTGCCAACCAGACTCTCAGCCTGTTGCTTCAGCCCAGTAAGCTGAACTCTCCTGGCCTCAGGATAGTCACCTCAGCTGCCTGTGCTGACAGCCACAGACTTGCTGGGTCTGCTTGACATAGCCCAGTGGCTGCTCTGAGTCTTCCAGAGCAGCTGTCCTCAGTGTGATCCTCTCTGTCACCTGGAAGCTGGGCAGAGACGCCACCTCATTGCCTCATCTTAGGCCCCCAGAGTCAGACTGGGTCTAAGAAGCCTTCAGGGGCTGCAGGGGCACCTTAAAGGTTGAGATGATAAACTGTGACTCAATCCTTGACAGACTCAGAGGTTAGGGGGAAGGGCTCCCTCTGCCTTTGGCCTGTAAAGCCTTCTACTCTGTGGCACTCCATCCTCTGTGACTAGATACAGGGGATTTCACATGCCAGATAAGCTTCCCGTGAAGGAGGCTAGGATGTGAGGGCTGGGGACTGAGTGGGAATGATGACCAGGTGGTGGAGATAGGACAGAGGTTTGCTCATGCAGCTGACCCTAGAGTTCATGGACTCTTGGGATGGCAGTTCAGACTGGAGCAGGTTTACTTCATGGGAGTCCAGATGGGAGTTCCCTATCCAGTTCTGACCAGGCTCACCCACCCACCTGCCCACTCCCACCCTCCTTCCTGCCCTTGCCTAGGTGTTAGGGCCTTCTCAGCCAGACTTCATGCTGAGGACTGGATGCTAGGTGTGGGGAGGGCTGGAGGTCCTATCATGAGAACCTAGAGTCCTTTTATGTCCTCTTTTGTCCCCAGGAGCAAGGAAGAAATGCTGTCCTGGATCCTGCGGATCAACCTAGTGGCCGCCATCTTCTCTGCACCTGCCTTCCCAGCGGCCGTCAGCTCCATGAAGAAGTTTTGTCGGCCACTGCTACCCTCCTGTACCACACGCCTCTGCCAGGTACAAGCTCCTGGGTTAGGCTGCTGGCCTAAGCTCAGCTTTTTCTCTGGGTCATGTGGCCCTGGGCTGAGGGACGCCAGGGAAGGAGAGATATTCTACCAACCCACCCTGCACTCACAGGTGGGAAGGTGGAGACCCCCACATGAACCATACACAGAGGCCTGTGTGCTGTGATGGGTGACATGGGCAGTGTGGCCGCATGGGTGTGCTTGTGGGTCTGTGGCATGAACTGAGAGGCTGTGTGTGTCAAAGGGATAGGTGGCACATGGCTGGCCCTCCATCCACTGCTCCATTTGATGGTTTAAAGATTTATTTAGTGTGTGTGTGCATGTATGTGTATATGCATGTACATTTATGCATGTGTGTGCACGTGTGTGTATGTGCATCGTGCATATGTGTGTATATGTGTGTCACATCCTGCTTAACATGATCTGTAGTTCTATCAGTTTCCTTATAAATGACATAATTTCATTTTATTTTTCAAAATTTATGTATAGTGTGTGTGTTCCTGTGTAAGTTTATCTGTGTCAAACGCATGCAGGTGCCCACAGAGGCCAGAAAAGGGCCTCAGATTCTTGGGAACTGAAGTAATGGGCAGTTGTGAGCCACCTGGTGCGGGTGCTGGGAAGTGAACCTGGTGGGTTGGTAGAATATCTCTCCTTCCCTGGAAGAGCAGTAAGTGCTCTTAATTGCTGAGCTATCTCTTCAACACCCCATAATTTTATTCTTCATGGCTGTATAAAACTTCATGTGTGTATACACTACATTTTCTGTATCCATTCATCTTTTGATAGACAGCCAGGCTGATTCTGTCACTTGGCTGTTGTGAACAGTGCTGCAAGATGCATGGGTGTGCAGGCATTGCTGTGGTGTGCCAACTTGATTTCTTTGGATATATTCCCAGGAATGGTATAGTTGGAGAATATGGTAGTTTTTTTTAAAAAAAATTATTTTGCGTGTGTATGCTGTGTTGGGGTTGGGTCACACATGGCATGGCATGTGTGGATGTTAGAAGTCTACTTTCTGTAGTCTGCTCTCCTATCTTTTCATGGGTCCTGGGATCTAATTCAGGTTATCAGGCTTGTTCAGCCAGAAGTTTACCTGCCGAGCTACCTCTGTGGCCTCCTCTTTTTTTTTTTGATGAGCTCCTACCCATAGTAATTTCCTCAGTAAATGTACTAACCAGTTTATAGTCCCACCCCATGCGTGCCATCCCTCCAGTCTTCACGAGACTTTTGTGCTCGACTTTCCCTATAAAAGATTTTTTGAGACTTCCTTTATTTTATTTTATGTGTTCGGGTGTTTTTCCTGCATGTATGTCTGTGCACTAGGCATGTGCCTGGTGCCTGCAGAGGCCAGATGAGGGCATAAGATCTCCTGGAACTAGGGTTGCAGATGGTTGTGAGCCACCATGTGGGTGCTGGGAATTGAACCCGGGTCTTCTGGGAGAGAAGCCGGCACTCTTAACCATGGAGCCTTCCCTCTAGTTCCCATTTTTCACTTTTTAGAAACAGTCTGGTGTTGACATTTGTCTTAGTCAGGGTTACTATTGCTGTGATGAAGCCCATAACCAAAAGCAACTCAGGGAGGAAAGGGTTTATTTCACTCACATTCCCATATAACAGTGGAACTGTTCATCCTCAAAAGTGGTGATGGGAGCTGATAGAGGTCATGGAGGAGTGCTGCTTACTGACTTGCTTCTCCTGGCTTGCTTAGCCTGTTCCCCCCCTTTTCTTTTTCTTTTTTTTTCTTGAGACAGGGTTTCTCTGTGTATTTCTGGCTCTCCTAGAACTCCCTCTGTAGACCAGGCTGGCCTCGAACTCACAGAGCTCCGTCTGCCTCTACCTCCCCGAATGCTGGAATTAAAGGCATGTACCACCACTGCTTAGCTTCAACCTGCTTTCTTATAGAACTCAGGGCCACCAGCCCAGAGATGGCACCATCCATGATGGGCTGGGCCCTCCCACATCAATCACTAATTAAGAAAATACCTTACAGCCAGATCTACTGAGGCATTTTCTCAATTGAGTTTCCCTCCTTTTAGATAACTCTAGCTTGTGTCATACTGATGTAGAAGTAGTCAGGACAACATTCTTCTTTTTTTTTAATCATTAAATACTTTAGTTATGTTGCTATGAAAACCCCGTCTCACTAATACTACAGATTCTAAGGGTATTTTGGATAGGAAAGGATAAAGGATGGACCAGAACTTGAGAACAGAGGGTTGGCAAGCTACAAACTTCCTTCTTCAGCCACTGGCCCCTTTCCTATCAGGGCCTTTGTCTCTCCACAGAGCTCCAGGGCATTCTGTGTCTGTGGGGAACTTCTGTGTATGGGGAGCAGAGTGAGCACAGACACCACACACACACACATCACATGAGTACACATGTGCACACATGCAGCACAGGTGTGTCCACATAGCCGTGCGTGTAGATTGCTCTAAGGGGCCTCCTTACTATAGTGAGTGGGGTGTGTGCACTGGGCTGTGGACGACAATGTCTCAGTCTACCTTTAGGTGTGGTCCGGATCTGCAGCTGTCATGCACCCCTGAAGGTGGGTGTGAGATGATGCATGTGCTGGAGAGAGATGGGGATAACTGGGGTCAGCCTGACCCTTGACCCAGCATGCTTGGGCGCACGTGTGGAATTCTATGCACGGAGCTCTGGTGGCAGTGTGGACACTCACTTGCAGACCTCAAGCTCTCTTATCTCCTCCTGGGCACTGAGGAGGGCTGATGGCCCTGAGGAGGAGCAATTTGAGGACTCTGGTCGGCACCAGTTTCCCTGCGCTGAAACCGCTTCCGGTGTGAGGAGGTTGGCCCACCCCTGGACATTCCAGACCTCACTGACCTGGGCTTGTCCTTACAGGAGGAGCAGCTGCGGTCTCATGAGAATAAGTTGAGGCAGGTGACTGCAGAGTTGGCTGAACACAGGTGTCACCCAGTGGAGAGGGGCCTCAAGTCCAAGGAGGCGGAGGAATACAGGCTGAAGGAACACTATCTCACGTTTGAGGTAGGTCTTGGGTGGTGGATGGCAAAGGTTAAAGCTGGGGCCAGAGGAGGAGACCCGCTCCCACCCTCCACTTCCTGGTATCAACATGCTAGGGACTCTAGTTTGAGACTCCCCCACTGTGGGGTTCTATTAGGTGTAAGTCAGTGTCCCATGGCCAGTCTTGCACAGTCTGGCTGTCAATTGTTGATGAGTTTTGCCTATGCCTGGGTTTCTCTAGGAGCCCCTAACATCTCCTCTGCAATGTGAAAACAGAGATGACAGCAGATCTAGTGGGCTTTCTGGGGCTGAGGCCTGGCTCTCCTCCCTTCTTTGCATGGACCTTCATGTCAATCCTACGAAAGGGTTTCTATAACTATACCCATTTGACAGAAAGGTGAACTGATGCTCAGAGAAGCCAGAGCACTGGCCTGAGGTGAAACACGTAGGAAGAGCAGGACCCAGGATCCTAACCAGTGATGGCTGCAATTCTGGCATCTGAGTCCTCTTTTACTTGGCTTAATGTGCATGGGGAGGACATGAAGCCTGGTAGGCAGAACTGGGGGAAAAGGCTCCCCTTTTCCTGATGGTGGGGAAGGCCTGGAGCTCAGAGTCAAGGTGCTCAGATACCAATAAGTCCCTCTCCTAAATGTTGACAGCAACTTACATCCCTTTTAAGTGTTTATGAACACATCCATTTCTTTACACCCTTCCCAGCACTGGGCATTTGGAGATGTTTTAATCTTCCTTGATCTCACAAGTTTAACAATCATTGTCTCATTATTATTTTCATTTGATTTTACATTATTAATTAAAAATATTTCTTTTTATTTATGTGTGCCTGTGTGCATTCTGCACACTTGTTTGTTGATACCTGTGAAGGCCAAGGGAGAGGATCAGATCCCCTGATGCTAGAATTACAGGTTGTTGTGATCTGCCCAATAGAGACGCTGGGAACCAAACTCGGGTCCTCCGCACGAGCGGCAAAGCTCTCTTAACCGCTGAGCCATCCCTTCAGCTCCCAAATTTTTAAAGTTTTAATTGGGGCAACACATAATAAATTGCACCATCTTGATTACTTTTCAGTGTGTAGCTCAATAGCGTTTCTTCACATTGTACCGATCTCCAGACTTCTCTGTCTCCCCAAATGGAAGTTTTGTGCTCATTAAATATAATTTCCTTATCCTTCAAAGCACAGACGTTTTAAATATCAATGCAGTCCCATTTGTCCATTTTTGCCTTTATTGTCCACGTCTTTCATGTTATAGCTAAAAATGTCCTGCGGAGATGGGGAGGGAGCACGAGACACAAACGAACCCACGTGTATAAGTTTATTAAAGATATGTGCGGACGGGCCCGTGGGAAACGGTGGACAGAGGGGGTGAAAGAGAAGGTGGGAAGTGCAGCCTTATGGGTGGCTAAAGGAATTACAATATCTAAGAAATTATTGATATTATTTGGATTTTCAAGGTGTAAGTGAGAAGCTGGGCATGATGGGGGCCTGACAATAATCCCAGTACTCAGGAAGTTGAGGCAGGAACTCAGCAAGCTCAAGGTCAGTCTGGTTGGCAGACTGAGTTCCAGGACAGCCAGCGATACATAGTGAGACCTACGTGTGTATTCTGCCTGTTTTTTTTATTGGATAGTCCATTTCCTTTTTATCGAATGCAGGAGCTCCCTGCGTGCCGAAGAGGGGGCGGTGCTAAACTGCTAGTTTTCTAAGACGGCTCCCCATCTCCATTTTGTTGCATCTCTTTTGACTTCGCTTTTGTCTTTTGTCTGCCCTTTTCCCAGAAAAGCCGTTATGAGACCTACATCCACCTCCTGTCCGTGAAAATCAAAGTGGGTTCAGATGACCTGGAGCGGATCGAGGCCCGTCTGGCTACTCTAGAAGGGGATGACCCAGCTCTCCGGAAGACACACTCAAGCCCCGCCCTCAGCCTGGGGCACGGGCCTGTGACTGCCAGCAAAGCCACAAAGGATCCCTCTGCGTCTGATTCTTAGCTGGTGTGGCTGTGTAGGCCCTGGAGGCAGGCAAATGTCCCCAGAGGGGGTCAGTGAGCACAATTCCAGTCGGAGGCTGCTTGGACCAAGCATCAGGCAGTTAAAACTGGCAACCAGAGGGATATGGAGAGCCTTGTGGTCAAGGAGATGCCATTTCATGGCGCTGATCTTCTGTATCCTAGGCCGTCTCTGGCCTAGATCCTCTCCTAGCCCTGGCTGCCCTCAAGTCATGGGGCCTTGCTTTGCGGGTCAGACTCGCTCTAGGGCTGCCAGCCGGAGAAGTCAGTCACTGTTGCTTCCCCAGGCCCCTTCTCATCAAGCCGCTCCTTCATCTTGTGTTTGTGAGGATGAGTCTGAACTCGGGGTCTCAGCTTGGATACCTACCCTTTCTCCTCTTTCCTCTCAGTTGACCAGCAGCAGGTCTACGGACCACCAGCAACGCCTTCTCCTTTACTTTTCCCAGCAACCTTTGCAACCGGTCCAGTTCTCCTGCCTCACATTGCAATAATCTGAGGCCTAACCTCCACTCAGTGCCAAACTGATTCCACTCGTGTGTGTGTGTGTGTGTGTGTGTGTCCATCTCTCCTTTTATCCACTCTGAGGCCTCTCCTGCCTCTTTTTTATATGGACACAAACTATATATATATATGTATGTAAAGAACTCATTTAAGGAAGGTTTGAGAACTACTACCAATTAGAGGATGAACCCAGATGAAGGAACAAGCTCATCTCAGAGCTCGGCCTGCGAGCAAGGCAGCCTGCTATGGGGCCCTCTGCTGCCCTGACGCTCTGGATGGGAAGATGAAGACCTTTTCCTCTTCCAGCTGACTTGTGACTCTCCGGCACTTTTCCAGTTGATATTTTGGGACTAAACAGGATACGTGTGTCACCTCCCCTGTCCCAAGGATGTCCTTGTGGGGTGATGGCTCAGGAGCACTCCTCTGTTTGCTTGGGTCTTCTTGTGAAGGCCGCCAAGGTCTCGAGTTCCAGTGTTGCCTCTACACCGACCTACTGGCCAGAACGGAGGACATTCTACCTTGCCGAGCACCATAGGCTGGGTGATAGAGTAAGGTGGAGGAAGCATTCAATTCATGGTCTCGGGGAGAAGGTGGAGTGGCAAGTTCTTAATTACTGATGATCTTGTCAATTTTTAGTGAATGAGAAAAGCCTAGCTAAGGATACAGCTGAGAAAAGAGACGCATGTCCTTCACTTAGACCAACAAGTGAGTTGGGGGATGGCCCTCTCGACACAGCTACTATGAGCTAGCCTTTCCTATTGTTTGGCCAACAATTTGACCTCTTTGGTGACATAAGCCTGTGACTAAGCGTCTAACGTTTAAGGTCCACTCCCATTGGATGTGGGGAGCTGCAAGTATGTGGAGAGGCGTAGGGGGTTTAAACCCAAATTGTTTAAATTGGATTAGCTGAAGTGTGTATTATAACCAAACCATCTGGCCCCTTTGTTTTGCTCAGGGGAAGTAAACGCTCATTTGAATGAGATCAGAAAGGCGATTTAGGGGCAGTAAAGAGATCTCAGTTCTTTGTGCTGCTGCCTGAAGGTCCTTTGATTTTCAGGCCAGGGTCCCACCCTCTGTGTCATGGGAGTGGGGGGATGACAGCGGAGGTTCAAGCTCACTAGCCACAGACACAGGCGCTGCGATTCCCCAAACACTAGTTGTGCCTCCCACCAGTAAAGACATTTCTTACTTCACTTCCTTAATTGTATAATTCTTTATTTGTAAATTATATACATGTATACTGTACTAAAATATTATGTACATTATAAAACATACACAAAAATAGAAATTTAAAAAAAGATGAGATGAAAATAAATCTAAATCAAAGTTCTAACATTTTTCCTGCATTCTAATAGACCATCATGTTCCTCTTCCCTAACCGTTGCTCCTAACATGCCCAGGAGGACTAGTCAAACCCAGGGCCTGACAAAATGCAGTAAGCCGTTTTCTCCATCTAGAGGTCCTGGTTATTTGTTGCTAACTCTTAACAGACACCCTTCAGCCTCTTCAGTGAGGGACAACCATGTGGCATAGATTGTTGCTGGGTGCTGGGATGGTGGTGAAGGAGGTCCACGCCCTGTCTCCACAGGTCTCACAGATATGGGGTGTCTCGGGGAGAAGTGGTTATCATTGCCATCGGGGACTCTGAGAGAAGCTGGGGAAAGTCTAAACGTGATACTACAAAGTAAAGAATTTGGGGAGCAGGGAAGAGAATTTTGATCTATGAAGCTGCCTGAATGTCCTGAGTGTTCCAGGGGACAGGGTGGTGGAAGGGAAGTTGCTTGAAGTGATTGCAATGCTTCCTGAAAGGTCACACACTCAAGTTTCCCCCAAGGCTGAAACCTGAGAGTCAGGTGGGAAAAAGGGTCTCTCTCATCAAGCGTGCTCCTGAGTCCCAACCATACATGTCCAGTGAGTAGGTGGCTGATGATGTAATGAGAGAGCCGAGGAGCCAGGTTAAGTTCTATTCTTGGACTCTGGGCAGGTACCTTAGAATACAGGGCAGATGATAAAGGAACAAAATGGGGTCAGGTACAAGTTCACTAAGTCAACCGGGGTCATATACAGATAGGAGAGTTCATTTGAGTCACAGCAGTGGTTTCTGAATGAAAACCGAGAAGGCAACGACTGAGAGCCCTCACAGAGCCTAAGTGAGGGCTCTAACCTGGATCTTAATAAGATCTGATCAGTGGACTCACCAAGAGGTCATAGCCGTTAACCTGGGGTCCCATAGAGATCAGAGGTCGCACATAAGGATTACCACCCTAAGAAAGCTCTCAAGGCAACGGCAAACATAGCAGAGGGGTCTAATGCAGTCACCGGCTGGGGCCTGGAAGATGTCCATGATCTACAGGTTTAACATTCAGCCCAGTAATTTTCCCCTAATTTTTTCCTTTGTAATAAGTGCCCCCCTTCAGCACCCACCAACAAATATAATGATGAATTTATAAGTTTAGAATTTTCTTAGTCATCGAGTTTTTGCCACTTTGTGATTCAAGGTTGCAAGGCTCAGGATTCTGTCCCCACCATCAAGGTAACCATCTCCTAGACATCTCTCAGGAGCAGTGCTCGGCCCATCTGTTGTAACCTCCACAGCAGCTCGCTGAGGTATACAATGTCTTCCTCATTTCTCACTAAGCAAATTGTGGGTTGGAGAAGGCACACAGCTAGCGAAGGCCAAAACTGGCACTCAGATTCGGTCCTTGTTGTTGCTCTGTGCCTCTCCATCCCGCTCCTCTGTTAGTGTGACATTCAAGGAGGTACGTAAGCATATGTAAATATGTACACATTCACCCCAGCTCTTTGGAGAGGAGGCTTCAGGTCCAGAGGCTGGAATCTTGGTCTGGTATTCTAGGTGGCTGATGAGAAAGACTTCACCCCGGACTCCATTCGCCTCCTCCATGCCTGAGATCAGACCTTCATCAGAGCTGCAGGTTTAGACAGGTCCTGGCTCTGAGGGGGTATAAAATTGGGGAAAGAACAATACCCTGTGGGCTTAGAAGCGCAGCTGCTGTGGTCCTTCTGGCAATGAGGGTATCCATCATGCTGTCTTACATGTCCAGACTCTGCCTGTGATGTGCCTGAGGCCCCAAGGGTCATCTTTGTCTCTGCTGCCCCAGTGCCAACCCCACAACCCTTCCCTTTTCACCCACCTGGGTGGGAAACTGTTGCCTCAGTCCAGCCTCCTAGCTCCAGGGCAGGGACTGGGCCAGAGTTCTGAGGCTGAGTTTAAAGCAGAACAATTTGCATCAGTCCCTTGGCTGGGTTCCCCAGCACCCAGGGGCAACACCTTATAAATGATTTGGAAGGAAGACTTGGAACAGGTCCTTGGAACTGGGGCCAGTGGGACTGGAGAGAGGGTCACTTCCGCTCAGGGACTACCCTGGCCCTCTCCAATCTCTATTCCAGTCCCCACAGGGCCCAGATCCTCATTCTGTCTTCCCTCCTCAGCTGGGCCAGGTACACACAGTCAAACAGGAGTTATTTCTGATTTTATTTATAATATAAAAATGTTCAAGTGTCAACAGTCAGGTGTTTGGACATGTCAGGGTTCCCATCTGTTCCTGTTTGGGATTTTTGTTTGTTTGTTTTTTAGACAATTGCCTTTTTTTGACAAATTAGCATTGGATCCAGTTGTGAGGGCAGGGGAGGGCAGGATTGGAGGATGGAAGTCATAGGTGGGTTGGAAGCTGGGCTGTGAGAAGGACATGGTTGTTACTTTATTGCTAAAAGGGGAATCGAATACACTGTCGGAGTGGCTCTTCTGGGTCCCAGCGTGACCATGCATTCAATCTAAAGAATCTGAAATGCAAAGGACATGCAGGCGTAAAATAGAAAAGACGACCTGTAAACGAAGGTGCTGCAGAGGACAGAGTACCCTGGAGGCCGCAGGAGGAGGAGCCATGAAGGTTGGGCCCCTGGTAGTGCTGCCCCTCCCTAGGCCCGGGGCTGGTGGGGAGACCGCCTTCTCTGTCCTCTTTCCCTTAGCAGCCGTGAGGAGCGGGGAGGACCCCTCCCCATTCTAGTTGCTGCGGGGGGGGGCTATGTCTCCCCCTGGAAGTAACCCGACCTCAATTCCAGCTCTAGGCAAGGATCCCTGCCCTCTCTGCCCGAGATTCCAGATCTGAACAGGGGAAGATCAAATTCTGCCTTGTCTCCATTTTCTTCCTCACTGTCCACTACCCCCAGGGCCAGTAGAACCTTGGTCTCTTCTTTCCCTGTCTTTTCTCACCCTCACCGGTTTGGGATCCTACAAGCGCCCATCCCCACCCTGCACCCCAGACGACTCTCCAGGAGCCCCAGATTAGCGTACAGCAAAAGGCACCACAATATAGGTTTCTATTAAAGAGTCAAAAAATTGGCCCATCTCTTTTTTTGTTGTTGTTTCTTTTTTTTTCCGAAGCTGTAAATCAGGATGTTACATATAAATAGTTTCCCTATAAAAACGTCTTTGCCGTTAGCTAGTATTATAAGACAATTTTTTGCTAAAATGAAAATAAAACATTTTGTTATACTTTTTTCCTTTTTATAGAAAATAAAAATATTTTTATTTCTTTGTTCGCTCCTATTCCCTCTCCAGTCGGTGGTCTCCGCTCTCCTTGGAGACGTGGGGCAGGCGAGGCGGGGGACGCCTAGAGGGGCCCCGAGTCCTGCTTGGCCCTCGTGGGCGGCCCACGGCTGTGTCTGCTGCTGGCGCGCGTGCTGTGGCTGTCCAGGGAGTAGTAAGTCCTGCT
>LOJH01059045.1:0-11320 GCA_001685095.1 Ellobius talpinus
TGAGAGAGACTTACATAGATCTAATCTACATGGGAAGTAGAAAGTAGAAAAAGAACAAGATCTCCTGAGTAAATTGAGAGCATGGGGACCTGGGGGGAGGATTGAAGGAGGGGAGAGGAGTGGCAGGGAGGGGAGCAGAGAAAAATGTAGAGCTCAATAAAAATCAATTTAAAAAAAAAGAAATAATTGCCATAGATTACAGACATCATTGGCTATTCTGCCCAGGAACTAAGTCAACTATTTTTTCAGCATCATCTTTCCAGTCACTTGTTTTGTACCCTAGCTTTCATCATAGTATTTTACATAGTTCAAATTTTTGTCCTTTTATTTATGTCACTAGCCCATACAATATATATTCAGTGAGCCTTTTCCCACTCATTTGTCAGCAGCATGTAAAGCAGTTTGCTGTTTAGAAGGTACTCAGTAACTGTTGACTGACTGAATGGATGGTTGCTGAATTGGATGGTGAAGGTCGTGGAGTCTTTTATGAATGTTGAAGGCCTGCTGAGAATGATTAAACCCATCTATTCATTTGTTCGACAAATATTTACTGAGTACATATTTTGTCCCAGGCATAGGTACTCAGTCAGCTTTGATACGCAATGGTGAACAAAAGATAACCACTGCCCAGCAGAGAGAGATCTTTAAAAATTCAGTGCAGCTCCAGCTCTACATAAAAATCACTGTCACCCGGGCTGGGACTTTGGGAAGCCTGTGACCCCGCCCAGGCTTGATGTACATGCCTTTCAATTCAGACGTCTGCTCAGGAGACAGGATGCCAGCGTGCCTCATGAACTGCACGGCCAGCTAGGTATCCTCATGCATGGTGTAACTGCCTTTTCTAGGAACATGAATTAAAATGCAAATAGCATCTTTGCTATTTGAAAAACAAAGGTGTCTGACAATAGACTAGCAAGGACTTTTATCTGAGCTGGTCCTCAACATTACATTTTGTTCTCAGGTGTTTCCAAAATTACACATTCCACTGTTACTGATGAGCTAATCATATCCTTGGGCTTCTCTGGAAGAATGTATGCTTTAGTGTGAATTGAATAAAACAGCCCTGGCCTGGAGTCAGAGGATGGAAATTCAAATTAATTCATTTCATGATGACTTCACAGTGTGACCTTTACATCTGAGTCTTCTGTGTTACTGCAGCTACAGAATTCATTACATCACCTTCACATGTGTGTATATGTGCACTCTTCTGAGAACCTAGTAAGGTGACTTTGTGAAAGTGCATGTTAAACTCTAAAAATGGGTGCCATGTCACCTACAAGAGCCTGTGCTACGATGAGCGAGGCAGGCTCACGGGGACGCTGCTAGCCTCTTTCCTCACCTTGTGCACATTCACAAAATTCCAGACAAAATTAGATGTCTTATGGAAGTAAAACAATTTCTATTTTCTCCCATCCAATTAACACTTCAAATTTACCACTGGGCTTTACTTTTTTTTATTTCTATTCTAAGATTACAATTCATAGAGCAAGCTCCTCAAGACCTGATAAGTCTTTTTTAAAAATGTTCATGCTCAGAGTTCCTGCATTTAAGCCCATGAGGGTGCTGAAGTGGAGAACAGAAAGCAATGTTCCACTGACAGTGGGCCTGTAAATCTTTCTTCTTGACTGAAGACCAAGCCCTGACTGGTAAGGTGACCAGCACCTGTAAGCAAGCACTCGGAGCCAACCCAGAGTTCAGTGTTAGCCTTGGCTACATTGTTAGGTTAAGATCAGCCTGGACCACATTGTGAGAGCTTGTCTCAGAAGGGGTCAGGGGAAGAAAATAAATCCCAAAAGAAAAGGAAGATCCTTCTTCAAAGAACCCATTAGAAGTAGAGATTATCAGTTCATTGTACTGTGTTAGAACGACCCTTACTTGTTGACTTTATAGCTTTGTGTATTTGCCTCTCAAATATATCTTTCTTTTAGGTTCTTATATAGATAGATAAACATTTCTGAAATTTACTATTTGCTTCTGGTTACTCAGTTAAATGACGATAGTCACAATTATTTGAAATGCACTGTGTTCCAATCTTGTCTTTGAGAGTCTATAGTGGTTACATACTTAGTAAAACAGGAAAATTAAGACAATCCCTTCTTTAGTAAGAACAAGAAAATCAGAGCAGAGATGGAAACTGTCTTTAGAATGTGTAGAATTCTCAACACAGTACTGATAGAATATCTTTCAGTTCGTTAAGAGCTAAAACTAGTAAGAGTTAAAGTTACAAAGTGGTGAATAAGTTGAATCAATATTATCTCTAGGGAAGATTATCTCTAGGGAAGAGAATGGGTCCGGCCCAGGTTGTTTTCAGTGATGCAAGGCTGTGATGGGCAACAGTTAATGAAATGTGTTTGAGATTTTTCTCAGCCTACTCCCAGTGATGAGAAGTTCAATGTTTTGGCTCAGAAACTCAAACCCGGGGAGTCTGTGTTTTTCTCAGGATGTGACCACTATGCTGCCTGGCACGTTTGGGGAAGAATTGTCAGAGGGGTCTACACTCAGAGTTAATCCCAGTCTTGTCTGGACCCTACCGTAGAGCGGCATGTCCTGGTTAGCTTTAACTATCAATTTGACGCAGCTCAGAATTATGGGGGAAAGAATCTCAATCAAAGAATCACTTAGATCAGATTGGTCTTTGGGCATGTCTGTAGAGGGCTGTCTTGATTATTAATTGACGTAGGAGGGCCTGTCCTACTGTGGGCATCACCATTCCACAGGCTGGTAGTCCATGTATGTATAAGAAAGCTGGCTGAGCAGAAGCCTGCCTAACAGCCAACAAGCAACACCCTCATAGGTCCTGTTATGCCTCTTTGGCTATGAAGTCACTTCCTTACTTGGATGTAGCACTGGGTGGAATATAGCAAGCATACCTGCCCTCGAGCTCCTACTTTGTGTTCCTCTCTTGACTCCCCTTAATGATGGACTGTTACCTGGAATTGCAAGCCTAATGAAACCTCTCTTGCAAAGTTGCTTTGGAGCAGGATATTTGCCAGGGCAGCAAAAATGAGACTAGGACACTGCTCATGCCATCTGAAAGTAAAGCGGCAGTGCAGCCAGCCCTTCTACCCTAGGCATGCGCCATAACTTACGTTTAGAATGTCCCAGAAGAGACTCATGAGTTGAACCGTCCATCCTCATGTTAACAACAGGCTGCGCCCCATTCTAAGTTACTGCATTTTGTCTAAATCAGCTTGCCCTGGGAGACTCTATTTTGCATGCAGTACTTGGCTCCCTTTTGAGTACAAATGCAGAGAGTGGATGACTCTGCACCTCCCTGAGAACATGAACAACAGCATCAGTCTGGCGCTGCTCATGAGGCGCTGAGAAATTATATTCCCAAGGAGAAGAAAAAACATATCAGGAAAACTAAGCCGGAGAGAAAACTTGAGAATGCCAGTGAAAGGGTGCAGGACCCCCTCCCAAACTCCATAAATAGGAAGATGCTACACTACTACACTGTATTGGCAATAGTCTCCAGTGACGTGCCATCTGACAAACCAGCTTGTGCCTCAAGGAACCGACAGGCAGAGAATCCCCATATTCCTGAGTGTGGAGGCTGAGCTCAATGCACACAGCTGGCCCTGCAGATTAGAACCACCACCCGTCTGCTTACCTCTCATTCATCCTGACCCATACTGCACCTCTACAGTTTCCATTGTCCCTCACCTTGCTTCTACAGTTTTGCGCATCCCTGAATGTCAGTTCAAACCCGTGGCCCCGTGCCTTGGCTCTGCAGTATCCCTCCAGCAGTTCTCCACCGGGGTTCTTCTCAGACAAATTTTCTCTGTGCATCTCTTCAGCCTTCAGCCTCTGCTGAAGAGAGATGAGATTTCCTTAAAATCTTAATCCTTTTAGAAAAACCTATTCTGTAACTTATTCTATCAATAGATGAATAGATGATAGATAGATATAGTAGATGTGATTACTGTGTAATGTGTTAACATTAATATTAGGAGTTAAGACTGGAATACACGAATCAGTGTTCCCCATTCAGCTATGAACTATGGGAAATGGCTGGAGGAAGCAGGTGACCAAGGACGTGTCTCTGAAGGCGGTATCTTTTCCCCAGCTCCTACTTTGCTTTCTTTTTCTGTTTCCTGTCCACAAGGTGAGCCTTTTGTTCTGCTACATGCTTCCTGCCATGAAGCTGCCTTATCACGTATAGACCCAAAAGCAACAGAGTCAAGTGTCTGTGGCATGGAACCTGGGGTCAAAATATGTTTCATTCTGTTATTTTTCTCAGGTTTGTGCCATAGCAATGAAAAATCTCACTAAGACACAACTGAAATGGATGGTTTCTCATCTAGAAGCCCATGAGAGGGATGATACGCCACCCTGAACCATTCTCTGAGGTTGTTGCATATTGCAAAGTGGTTTTAAGCATGCTGTATGCACTGTGGACAAGGTGTAACAGAGAGATCCAGAAAACTGGATACACCACACACAACTCCTTCATGCATGAGAGTGGGTATGCTCAGATACTCTGTCGTGTATTTACAGGCTAGCTAAGAGGGTCTAGGGAACATCTAGTCTCTCTAAATAACAAGAAATACATCAGAGAGTCTCCATAAATAGAACAGGGCAATGTGCACACCAGGGGCCAAGGTCTGCACACTAACATCTCCGGGAACAGCCTCGTCTGCCAGGGATGCTGACATCATCTGAAGCTTGTCTCTCTTGAGACTGAAACTGAGCCAATACTTCTTTAAACTACCAAAAAGGGAGTGGAATTATGGTTCAGAACCATTCAGGTTTATTTCCCATCGACTTCCTTCTGACCTCCACTGTCTCCCCACACCCCCAACCATTTCCAAACACATTTCTGTTCTGATGACTTCTAGGGTTTGCTTTTTATTGCCTTTTGGATCTCAATGAAGTCTTGAACTTTCTTCCTCCCACCTCCATTTATGTATGTATGTATGTATGTATGTATGTATGTATGTATGCATGTATGTGGGTAGGAGTTTTGTGCCATTATTTTCTTTAATCATATTTTCCACAACTGGTTATTGTCAGTCTAGCTTAGTGTGGGCTTTTTGTTTGTTTGTTTGATTGGTTGGTTGGTTGGTTATTTGGGTTTTTTTTCTGCTTTGTTTTGTTTTGCATTTGGGAAATCACCTTTGTGTCGCCCTATGATTTCTGTGACATTGAGCAAACAGTGAGAATTCTGTTTGCCTCCTGACTTTGTCCAATGCCGATGGTTTACTGCTGTAGTGGCTGTAGTGTGTAGTGTGTAGTGTTTCAGTCTTATTGTAGTGATCTGAGAAGAAACAGCCTCCATAGACTCATGTGTTTGAATGCTAGGCACTTAGGAAGTGACACTATTAGGAGGTGTGGTCATGTTGGAGTAGACGTGGTCTTGTTGACAGAACTGTGTCACTATGGAGGCCAGCTTTGAGGTCTTACAAGCTCAAGATACACTCATGTAGTACAGTTGCTTCTGCTGCCTGCTGTGGATCAAGATGTATTAACTCTCAGCTCCTCCTCAAGCACCCTGTCTGCCTGCATGCCACCATTAAGATAATGAACTAAACCTCTGAAACTGTAAGCCAGCCCCAGTCAAATGTTCCCCTTTATAAGAGTTGCCGTGGTCATGGTGTCTCTTCATAGCAATAGAAACCCTAAGGCATTTATTATTAATAAATTAAAAGATGTAAGTTAGATTAAAGCACTTTAAACATTACAATTGTTCATATCAATGACATTGCTGGAGCTACTTTAAAAGCGGGAGGAGAACTGGTTTGTAGAAAACAGGATTTTCCCAAGCACTTGGTCTTATGCACACCATAAAATACTGTGAGGATGACTTAACAAGAAAGCCCAAAGAAATATTTCTATTTCTGGGCTACTCTAGTTTCATCATTTTAAGCAAGGACTGGCAGTTTGACTATTAAAGAACTTTGGGAAGTTGTCAAGCAATAAAACTTACCAAGCTTCTGACATTCTTGAACTTCTGAACTTGAGATATCCCTGTTTAAATCCGCTGAACTTTCTGTCATTTCTCGATGTCTTTATCATTCTTAACACGGCAGCCCAGCATTGCAGAGGAACATAAAGTGGTGAGCTCACAGTCATGTGTAGCCATTGTGCTAGCTGGCATTTGTTGTCAACTTGACAGACTCTAGAATCGTCTGGAGATGGGCCTCGGCACATGCCTGTGAGAGATTATCATGGCTGTATTAGCTAAAGTGGGAAGACACGCCCATGTAGCATCATTCCCTGGAATTTTATGCTACATGTTTGGAGAAAGGGAACTGAGAAGCAGCATGCGTTTGGTGTTGTTAGCTTCCTGGCTGTGAATGTGGCTTCACCGGCTGCTTCAAACTCCTAGACCCGTGACTTCTCCACTGGCATGACTGCACCCTTGAATTCCAAGCCAGAATAAGCCCTGTGTCCCTTAAGTGGCTTTAATAAGGCTGTTTGATCACAGCTTCAGGAAAAGAAACTAAGACGGACATTGACGAGTTGCCTTTGGATACATACCTTAACCTTGTTTAACTTTGATTTTCTTAAATTTGAAATAATTTATACCATGTAGATGAATTATATTCATTAGCATCCCATCACTGTGACATAATAATAAAAGAAGTGAAGCATTGACTGTGTGCTATATACGTACTGTTTCATTAGATAAGGAGTCTAGGGAGCTAAGAATTAGTTTAGAAACTCAATGGGGTTATTAATAACTAAGGTCTGCTTGGATTTCTTTAAATTGACTTTTACCTTAGGCTTAGCATCATGTAAAATGGCTACCAAATGCTCGGAACCCTCTTCCACTAAACTGCAAGTGAACATGAAGATTAATTTCTGCTCATAAATCTGTATGTCCTGACATTCTAACCAATACTTGGGGACAGGGTGATTCTTGCCATGGGTGTGTATGTTTTAAAATTCTAGTATCATCAGTTTTAGTCTCGGTTCCAGAGAGTGGGTTATAGCTCCAAGAAAATCAGGCATTGATTCTTAGTGAGAACCCTGCCAATTCTGATCTAATATGCAGTGGTTATTAGAGGTTTGATGAATTTCAAATTTCCCTTTTCATATGTTTTCTTCTTCCTTAGTTTTTCTAATTATTTTTGTTTTCTTAATTCTTCATACTACTGTTCTTCATTTTATTCCCACTTATTCTTCATCCCACAAAACACAAATATTACTAAAAATAAAATTTTTGTGTTCTTCCTTTTTTGTTATGTGGAAACAAAACAGTAAGTTAAATGTTTTTCATTTCACCATAGGAAAAATGAAATACCTTTTATTAAACAAATTAGTTTTGGGTTTTTTTCAAACTCTTACATGTCTCACATAGATAAGAGATTCCTTCTCTTGGGAAAGACAAAGACACTGATGAGAAGGACTGGTACTTAGAATGAACAGACTATGACCCAGCTATTCTATCACTAATAATAACCTGTTCATGCTTTTAGGCCAGCTCATCGAACTTCCTCTCCATCAATTTACACACCTGTAATCCACATGTGAGTCATAAAAGCAGCTGTCCCACCGAACTGTGAGAACGGAATGAGATAATGCAGGTAATGTCCTCAGCAAAGCTCCCGAATGGACTCATTCATCTCGGCACTCCTGGGCAGTGAACCACAGCAGGAATTAAGTGTGACTTGGAGAGATGGCAGCTCGCTTGAGCACTTGTTGCTCTTACAGAACACCCAGGCTTGATTCCTAGCACCCACACGGTGGCTCACAGTCACCCACGACCCCGGTTCCGAAAGACTGGTGCCCTCCTCTGGCTTCTGTGCGCATAGCACACATGTAGTGGGAAAACATACATGCAAACAAAATACTCATCTACATAAAGTATATAAAGCTTAAAAAAAAGAGAGAGAGAGAACTATAATGATAAAAATCGGCCGGTTGCGATATGGGCTTTGAGATCTCACCCCAGGGCTTCTGGGTCAGACTGGTGTTTAGGGGTCCACGTCCTGCCTTCATTTGCCCTGTGTGGTCATCTGTCATTGAAAATTTTATATTTCGGTCTCATCTTTTATCCTGCTTGCCTATCCACCTACTCTTAACTGACGAGATTCTGTGAAAAAAAAGTATCTCAAATCTATAAATTTAACTCTTTACTTTTCAATAAATTTATTCTTTAAAGTTTGTATTTATTTTGCATATGTCTGTGCTCATGGGTACCTAAGTATACAGATGTGCTTGCATGTGGAGGCCAGAGGCCAACCTGGGGTGTCATTTCTCAAGGCTAGCCTTTTATCATTCTATTTTTGAGACAGGGTTTCACTGCAGCCCCGGACTATTTGATTAGGTTGTGCTGGCTGGCCAGCTATGGTGAGCAGCCTGTTTGCAGCTGCCCATCGCCGGGATTACAAGCATGTCACCGTGCCCAACGTTTTATGTGGTGCCAGAGAGTGAATGAGGTTCTTGTGTTTACACAGCAGGCACCTTGCAAGAGCCATCCCTGCAGCGCCTGAGTCTCCAGTCTCTTAGAGCGTCTTTGTCCCTGTTTCCAGTCACCTGATGCATGTCTCCAGTGGGCCTCCCACCTTAAAACACAGCCAAGTCTATGCATGGGTTTGGGCATACTGAAAACTGGGTTCTATCCAGGATTTCCAGAGTTAAAGAGTTTGAAATAAAAGAGTAGTTTCAAAACTTTGCACTAGCAGTTTGTAATTCCACAGTAAAAATGGGAATAATTGTTCCTCACCTTCAGCAAATCGCGGCTCCTCCTGCTCTCCTATCTCAGACCTACAGTGTGGGGTGCACAACAACAGATTTAAGAACTCAAGCACAGTCAGGGGGTGGTGGCACATGCCTTTAATCCTAGCACTCCGGAAGCAGAAGCAGGAAACCAGCCTGGTCTACGGAGTGAGTTCCAGGACAGACAGGGCCAATGGAGCAACGTTATCTCAAAAACAGAAAAGAAATCGAACATCATTATCTAGTCATGTGTGAACACTTTAGGTGTTTACATTGCTGAAAGAAACAACTCTTCTTAGTTTGCCATCAGTCTGCCTTTTCAGACTAGCCATACTATGACACAGACTCCCGTTCATGCACTAGCTGCTTCTCAGAGCAGGAGACGACAATGCTTTTTCCTTCAGAAATCTTTGGCTCTTTGACTAGAGTCCTGCAAGGTAGATTAATAGAAGACAATGCAAACAGCTGGTTTTGGACATGGGCATTGTCAGCCATGAGTGACTCAAAAGGGGCGACATCCATAATTTAGTATGGCGAATGGAGGGAGGGGATAGGTCACTTGATTTAAAAAGCAAATTATTTTTTATAACTCAGAGTCCAATTAGTGCTGCCCATATATGCATGGGCTCGGAGCATCTATGGGGCATGGGCAACCTGCCAGTGGCCACCACGCCCCCTCCCAAGTAAATGTGATCTCTCTCCGCAGCATCTGTCAACTGACCCTCCAATATGCTGTAATTTTGAGCAGAAGACCAGAGACATGAGTTCATGTGAGACAGCAGGTCCGAGGACAGCATTCCACAGCACGGTCCTCCGGCTCTCACCTTCTTTTCACGCTGCCTGGTGAACGGTCCCAGGCTCTCTGGGGAAGCACTCAATCACTTCTCAGCACTTTGAACAGTTATGGGTCTCTGTGCTAACCACTGCTTTCTTCAGAAAAATGTTTCCCTTACTCAGGTTGAGAGCAGCACAAACTTATGAATATGAAGGTAAACATTTAGATGGCAGTTCATTTATAACATAAAAGGGTCTCCCCTTGAGCCTCTGACTCCCTACCTGCGGGTTTGAAATATGTTTACAGTCATTCATTCATTTAGCCCCGGCAATGCTTAAGCACGCATGGGCGGCCCGTGTTTATTGTACCTGGTCTGAATTCCCTCCTGAGGAAGAGGCCTCAAATCCAATTAAGAGAGTGGCTGGTTGCCCCCATAAACAGTCTTGACATTATTGCACGAGTGGGGACATTTTGACTGGCAGGTCAGAGCTGGAGGATGCAGCATCCAGTTCTGGGTAAAACCACTCATGTTTTCTCCCCAGCAGTCCCTTCCGGCACTGTGAAAGCTGGCCATCAGGGAAAGTTTCAAAAAACAAATGTTCTAAGGAAGACATTGGGCCATTGGGAGAAAAGGTGGGCGATGTAACGGTCTTGTGACAGGTGCATTTCATTATGGTGTGAATTTTTTTGTCTCTGAGGTTAGCACTGCTCCTGGGGAGGAGCTAAATGACAACTCAGTGTTGGAGCATCTGTTTCAAGCCAAAATGATTTCAGAAACACAAATTCCTTTAGCTCAAAACAATTCTTATGCCAAATTTGCTTATTTTGGGTGACATTCTATTTCTTTTGTTAATTAAAGTCCTTTTTTGTGGACGGAGTCTCACATAGTTGAGGCTGGTCTTGAACTCACTATGTGACTGAGGCTGACTTTGAACCTGAAAACTTTGGGTCCTTGTTTCTCCAACTCCAAGTGTTAATTATAGGCAAACACCATCATACTTGCTTTATGAGCTGCTTGGGACTGAACTCAGGATTCCGTGCATTATCTTGCCAGACAAATACTCTCAGCTGAGCTACATGCACCAGCCTTTGGATGTTATATTCTGATCCCTTCCACTGGTCTTTTCAAAGTTGCTTCTTCCAAAGCAGATCTGAGAAATCCCATACTAGCTCAAGATCTGGCTCAATTGCCCTTAGCAGTGCCAACCTCAGACAATTATTCCTCCATCTGTTTCCCTGGGACCTCCTCTAGAGTGCTTTAGCAAGTAACATCTGGTCTGTCTTAGACCTATGTGCTTGTTTCAGTTTCTCTTTCAACCAGTACCACAGTTTGGAAGTGTTCCCTGTCATTACTATGTGTGAAAGTTGTGGGTCATAGAGTAAAGCCCTTGGGAAGTGATGGAACTTTTAGGGAGTGAAGGCTTCTGGGATAGCTTTACATCATACCTCGAGGGGACTCCTTAAGGGGGACTGTGACATCCCCCACCACCCCTCCCTTTTCATTCTTCTTCGCTCATGGTATAAGTGGTTTGCTTTGTTCATGCTCCCACGGTCATGTGTTACCCTCCCCAGAAACTCGGTGATGACCTCATCTTGGACCGAAACCTCCAGAACCATAAGCTAAAATAAACTTTTGCTTCACAAGCTTATTACTTTAGGTATTTCATTATAGTAATATGAAACTGATTAATACAGTTAGCAAATTCCTTAAGGAAGCAGGCATTTTTATTCATATACTTGAATACTCAGTATTTTTAAAAATTACTTTTATAGCTTAAGTAGTAAATGCTAAAATGTTTGTGGAACAGATGTTTAAAATGTTCATAATTTTCATGTTCTCTTTCTGCCTTTTGATTAGTTTAGATAAAGGTTTGTCAA
>LOJH01059048.1:0-11320 GCA_001685095.1 Ellobius talpinus
AAAATTTCCACCTCCTCCCCTCCTCCCAATTCCCTCCCCATCCTCCCATCCTCATTTTCATTTTTAAAAAGTGTTTTCTGGGCTGGAAAGACAGCTCAGGGGTTACAGGCACCTGCTGCTCTTCCAGAAGGCCTAATTTAGTCCCTGCACCCCTGTAGGATGGCTCACACTGCCTACCGTGTCCATCTACTCTGAGGGACATTGTTGCTGTTTGTGGATTAACTTCTGAAGAGTTTCTGTCTGTGTGAGGGTGTTGGATCCTCTGGAACTGGAGTTACAGACTGTTGTGAGCTGCCATGTGGGTTCTGGGAATCAAACCCAGGTCCTTGGAAGAGCAGTCAGTGCCCTAAACCACTGAGCCATCTCTCCAGCCCAAAAACTAAGTATTTTAAAGAATGGATGGCACTTAAGAGCCCATTTTCTTCCTCACCTGAATTTGAATAAGAACTTGTCTCTGTAACAGATAATGGGAACAATCTGGGCCTCAGTCTCCACCCCTCAAAGGGCTAGTTAACCTGTCACACAGCTAAAGTAACATATGTTCTAGTCTTCGCATGGTGGGAGGAAACCCTCTCCCTGGGCTAACCAAAGTGTAAATAGATTAAATTTCCTCTATCAGTTTCTGTCCTCTAGCTACTTTGGAATACAGGAAGCTGAGGTGGCAGGTTTGTGGGCATCCTGCCGTACTCACCATGGTACCCACCACGCCAGAGACATGAGTACCAGTGTGCTTCCACCCTCAGTGACTCTTCCTCACTCCAACCTCAAACTCATGTAGCTGAGGATGGCCTTGAACTACTGATCCCCCTGCCTCCACTTCTTAAGTGTTAGTGTTACAGGAATGCATGTAGGCATTGAACCTAGGACTCCCAGGATCCTATGCAAGCACTTTACCAACCCACCTACATTCCCAGCCCCTGCCATTTCTAAGTGCCAGAGCCTCTGTTTCCAGAGCAAAGTCAGTTATGTTTTTCTCTTGCTACAACATCCCTTAAAGTATCACAGTATTATGCTTACTACACAGCCTGTAATTGTCTATTCATATATTTGATTTCCTTTAAACAATATGTGCATGCATGTGTGTCTATGTGAAGATATATGTGCATGAGTGCAGCACCCATGGAGGCCAGAAAAGGGTATAGTCAATACGTCCTAGAATTGGAGCTATAGGCAGCCATGACTTCACTGACATGCTGGGAACTGAGCTCGGGACCTCTGCAAGAACAGTTGTCTCTCCAACTCCTGCTTCCTTTTTTGAGACACTCACCTCCTTGAGAGGAACAATCATAAACAAGCCCCAGCACTTCCTGATGGCAGGCATCCATGAGGCACAGGACTAGAGACAGCGAGTTACACTGACATCAGGACTCACCCAGAGGAGCTACAGCAGCAAGGCTGGGAGTCAAGCCCACAGGAGACTGATGTGATGGAGACCTTAGCCCACCTAGGATCCAGGGCTTCCTCGACTTCCTGTCTTTCTCTTAGAAGACAGACCCCCCCCCCAGATTGCTCCCAAGACAGAAGGGCTGCGAGCATTGTCCTCAGTTTTCAATAATTTACTTCTGCAGAAGCTAACACGACTTAGTGCGTAGACCAAATGTTGGCACTCTCCCTAATCTCCCTAATGTAATTTATTTCATCGATCTGATGGTATTTATTAAGACTTGAGGCCTCTGGGAAGGAACTAGATTTAAATGAAGTCATGCAGATGAGGCACCGAAGCAAGGACTTACTAGTCTTTATGAGAAAAAAACAAGGTGAGAGTTTCCTCCGTTACTGGGGACACAACAGGAAAGAGGCCACCTGGAAGCCAGAAGAGGGGTCTTACCAGTCCAAACCCATGAGAAAAGCATGGTTCTGTTGGGTGAATTGAAGTGTCCAGGGGGCGGGAAAGCCATCCATGGTAAAGACGCTCTAAGACTGATTGACTGGTTCAAGCTTCCTGGCTGCCAGGGCTGGGGAGGTGGCTCAACAGGAAAGGGCACTGGCTACCCAGTGTTGCAGGCCTGACAACCGGCGTTTGATCCCAGGAACTCACAGAGAGGTGGAAGGAGAGATGATGGGACTCCACAAAGTTGTCCTCAAACCTCCACACATATCCCTAGTCAATAATCATAATAAATTGAAGCCTCCCCGATGGTGGAGAGCATGGTTGTGCAGTAGTAGGTTCAGACAGAAATTATCTCGGGCTGTCTTTAGATGACATAGTAGCCACCATTGCTCACCTTGTGTCTCATGCGACGTCCTTGTGGCTGTCGGGTAATACCTTGGGGGACATATCAACTTATCAGAGCGCCAGCTGTTGCCAACCCAAAGGCCAAGAATGTCACCCGAAAGGCTCTGAGGCCACAGCAGAGACGTCTTCGCCTCTCTGCACCCGGCCCACCTGATGTCTCCATGGACGCTTCTGAAAACGCCTTGACTTATGACTTGCTTCTGTTGTGTAACTATAAAAGCTTCATGAAACCGTTTCCAAATTACAGCGTTACTCTGAGCAGCTGAAATCCACACTCCTGGGAAACGGATGATTGACCATTTGGTTCAAGAATAAATTCTCTCATTCCCTTTGAGCTCTCTGCTGACAAGTGTTTAATCGCTCGGTCTATGGTATTTTGCTATGGCAGCCAGAGCAAACGGTGACACTTAGCAAACAAGGTTCAGTGGAAAACAAACAAGTCACTTCATCTCTTTGTGCCTAAGCTTACCCTTCTATTCAATAGGACTAACACACTCGCTTCAAGTGGTGCGGGGGAAATCAGGTGTTTGCAGACCATGTAGCTCAAGCTCATGCATCATCATGGCTGCTATATTCACACGGAAGAGGAACAAACCAGACAGACCAGGTCTTGGGTGGGCCCGGGGCCTGGCCCTACTGTTCAGGCTGTATCCCCACCTCACCTACAATGACTCATAGAGACCTGGGGTTTTCTTCTTCTTCACATTGCTCCTAGGAGTTTCTTCTTGTTTCCATTCCAGAGAGAGGAGGTATGAGGAAATGAGACACAAGCAAGTACTGGTGATGACAGGATAGGCAGAGCCTGGGAAGAGACGGGGGAGCTGGGATGATGAAGGAGATAGGTTGCTCATGAGATAACCTGGAGAGTGAGTAAACATGCAAATATGTTTCTTCCACACATTGTTGGTACACCCAAGGAATGCAGAAAAATACAAACACTTTAGGCAGTACCCTAAGACGAAAACCAAAGTTCAGGTGTGACTCCATCATTGATAAGGATGGTCCCTGGTCATCTGACATGAGCTTTATCCTACAAACCAGAACTTCACAGGTACCTCACTAATGATCTATCCTAAGTCCAAGATGACACACATCTATGAGAAACAAACAAGAGGACACTATCTTCCCTCACTCCCTTTCTGCCTCCTTCCCTCCCTCCCTGCCCCCTCTGCCAGCCTCTCTTGATTCCCTATCACTAATATGTCTATTGTGTACAGTTCTGTTAGAACCTCTGGAACCCTAAGAGATCCCGACCTTTCCGCACATCTGTGGGAGGATCCAGGAAGTCATATAAGGCTCCATAGGATGCACACACAGCAGCCCAGGGTCCACCTAGTCTGTGTTCTTCAGGGCCAAGAGTCTCAGCTCATGAGACAGAATGGGAAGGGGTCCTGCTGAGACTTTTGGAATTCTGAGCCACTTGGTCACTTAATAAGAGAAGATGAGAGTCCTGGAAGCTGCTCATGATGAAGAAAGGGAGACTCGGGGCCATCAAGATGGCACAGCAAGTAAGGGCCCCTGTTGTCGAGCCCGGTGACCTGAGTTACACGGCAGAGACCCACATGGTGGCAGGAAACCACTGATCCTGCGAGCTGTCCTCAGAACCATCATGATGTGTGCTGCGCCTTCCCCAAGGAATAAATGCGACGTTTTAAATATAAAAAAATAAAGGGGGATCTTTTGTCAACTCACACTGTCCAAGGGACTATAAACTCAGGGACTTTACAGCAGAGAGAGAAATAAACAGTTGGCACAGGAGACTGCGGGCTGGGAAGCTAGCATCCCAGACAGTGCTCAGGGACTGTTTCTAAAACTGAAATTGAAAGGGAAGTAACTGTCCATACCCAAGTGTTCCCGACAGGAGGAGCGAAGGACACTCTCTCTGTCCTATGCTTGCTGTGACTCACTGAGTCTCATCCAGTCAGGGACAAGTAAACAGAAAACCTGGCCTGACGTTGGCCTGTGCGGAATCTTAAAGCAAGAAGGCGTTTCTGGGGCCTGAAGAATTTTCTATATGAAGCAAGTGAAAAAGGGGTGGGTGCCCATAAAATATAGAAGAGGACACACTCCTAAGTGACTTTGGAGTAATTTTTAAAGATAAAACTCTAGTGGAAAACAATTATAATTTGCACAGATGAGACACACATACCACGTGTTCCTTAAGAGAAAAAGTCAACATTACAAAGATACTAAACAGCTCCAGTTAATCTATCGATGCAATGCAAATGCTACCAAAATTTTTAAAGGAAAGCACGATGAAGAGAAACATACCTAACCAAGCAAAATACACAACAAAGTTATTAATTTTAAAAAGTGTTGGCTGCACGCATATGAAGACAGGAGTCTGGGTTCCAGCAGACATGTTGGATTGTCCCCCACACACCTGTAACTCCTTCAGTGAGGGGAGCAGAGATAGGGAGACTGCAAAGACTTGCTGGCTGCCATCCTAGGTGAAATAACATGACCTCCGGGTTCAATAAGAGACCCAGCCTCGAAGTGACAAGGCAGAGTGATAGAGGAGGACCCCTGGCACCTCCCTCTGGCTCCTGTCTGAGTCATGTATGGTCAATGAAACACTTGTACATACACATCACACAGACACACACACAGAGACACACACACAGACACACACATGCACACCACACAGACACACATATAAACACACACAGACACAGAGACACACACATAAACACATATACACACCCACACAGACACACACATAAACACATATACACACCACACAGACACACACACACACACACTATTATGCAGTTTCTTCTGAAATTAAAGCCTTCCATCTTGGAGGGAAACTTTTAAAAGGATGTTTACAGTATGTTCTAGGAAGAGGTGAACCACTTCAAGGCTGCTCAATAGGACAGGAAGTGCACAACTCAAAATAGCTTCAGGAAGTCCCTGAAACTGATCAAATCCACTAGGGCCCTCCCTTCCCAAGTGCACATAAACAGTAAAGACTGCTGAGAGTTACTTTCAGACAAGCCAACTGCAAAGAAGACTTTCAGAGGCCCATCTTGCTGTAAGAAGCAGAGACATGCTGAACTGCCTAGAAGTTTGGAAGACCCTCAGACCAACTGAGCCACCTGAAGGATGCTCTCCAGCCTGATGGGCATCAGGAACAGCAGAGCTTTTGAGATGCAGCTCCATGGAATGGACCACACAACTACAACAGCATCCCCTGGTGTCTCCCTGCATGTGCAGATTCCCATCTAAGAACAGCCCTAAGGATGTGGATTCAGTCACATAATTGATGACATCTTGACGATGAGCAAATAAATTTCGCTTCATTTTCCCCCTCAGTGTTGTGTAACAAATAGTCTCCTCTGAAATTACAACATTCCACCCTACTAGGAGCTCCTTAATCACGGAGGTAAACAACAACAAAAAAGAATACCTTCAAGAACTCCCTAAATCTGACCAGATTCACTAGGGCCCTCCCTGCCTAGTAAACAGAGTCTGCTGCGAAGAAGACTCTTAGAGCAGAAAAGGGCAAAGACTCTGAGACCAGAACAGCTGCCTGGAATAAGTAGAAACCAGCTGAGCTGCCAGGAAGAGGGTAAGACCAACGGAGGCACCTAGGAAGGACATTGGGGTGCTGGGGTGGGCTTGGGTGATGCAGCTGTCTTTGAGTCATTTCTGTTCCTGTACATAACCCCTCACCCATACCCTTGTAAGTAATGCCAATAAAACTTATTGGCAAACCAACTTGGACTTTGGTGACATCCATACTTTGGTCTGTTGTCAGCCCCCTACCGGGAATGAGTAGGCATTTGTTCATGTCTCCCCAGGAAAAGTCTGTTCTCTCTCTCTCTCTCTCTCTCTCTCTCTCTCTCTCTCACACACACACACACACACACACACACATGCATGCACATGCATGTATATGCACACAACAACAAACAGTGAGATTCTAGTTGAAGATATAAAAGACTCCTGGAAAATTTGGAAGCTCAGCAAGAGAATGCCTTGGATACGTAAGAATTTAAGGGCTGCCGAGCCTGACAACCTGAGTTGGATCCCTAGGACCCACATGGCAGAAGGAAAGAACTGACTAGCAGACTGTCCTCTTGATGACTACACATTCACTACAGCACCTGCCCATCCCCTGCTAAATAATTAAATAAAATGCAAATTAAAAATGAGTATGAATGGATAATAGGCCCTATTAAAAGCAGTGTATTTATAAATAGCTGGGAAGGTTATGGCATACAATGTAAGGTGTGGTTGTTACTTGACTCGTACAATTTTGAATGGTCTATTTTTACTTTTTTCTTTATGCATTCTATAAAATTTCATATATATATTTATGTACAGGCAAGTAGGAAACATAGAAATGTGTGTTTATTTTATTTATTTTTGTTTTTTGTTTATTTATTTATTTTTAAAAGATTTATTATGTACACAGTGTTCAGCCTCCATGTATGCCTTCAAGGACAGAAGAGGGCACCAGATCTCATTACAGATGGTTGTGAGCCACCATGTGCTTTCTGGGAATTGAACTCAGAACCTTTAGAAGAGCAGGCAGTGCTCTTAACCACTGAGCCATCTCTCCAGACCCTTGTTTTTGTTTTTTGAGACAGAGTTTCTCTGTGAAACAGTCCTGGCTGTCCTGGAACTTACTCTGTAGACCAGGCTGGCTTCGAACTCACAAAGATTCGCTTGCCTCTACCTTCAGAGTGCTGAGATTAAAGGCATATGCCACCACCACCCACTATGTGTTCATTTTAAAGAAATGAAACAAAATATATTTCATCATTATAACAAAAAAGAGCTTTGTCTAAGGTGCACAGAATCATATTCTCTCTGAGAAATGGATGATTATTTAATAAATAATGCTGAGGAAACTGGTGTTTAGGGGACAAGTGATCATTTTAACCTAGAAACATAAAGCCTTTAGTGTACAAAAGTCTTCATTAAAATTAAAGATACACAAAATATTTACAATAATAGAGACAAAAATGTAATGTTCTCAATATATATTTAGATAATATATATAAATTAAATTTCTGATTAAAAATTAAGGAAAACATTGATTTATGAATAAAATTGCCCCCTCTTGAAACCACTAACTTGACATGAAAATATTTTAGGGTCATAAGTCCCAAGGCTAAAGAGGATGGAGTGGAAACAACTGCACTAAGTCTGGCAACTGAAAAGCAGATGGTGAGAGTAATGGACCTGCCAGCCCCTGGGAAACAGATCCCACACAGGAAGAGGTAAATGGCAGAATTCTGAAAAGTCTCAGGAAATGGTCCTCACTGTGGGATAAACATGGAGTCATGACAATGGATGTCTTAGGAAACATCCCAATCAGTAATGCCTAAAGTGGAATCATTTAGAGAGTTGAGGCAAATACCGGGACAACCAGCTAAGGAGAGTGAGAGCGTCTTCCTGCGCCTAGAAGAATAGAAGGAAAATCTGCACCACCACCCCTCCATGGGAGGGGAAGCCTGTTTGTCTTCTTTAAACCAGCTGCAGTCAGTCATGGTAGTGCATACCAGTAACTTAGGAGTCTGAGGCAGGAGGAGCGCCCCAGGCCAGCCTGGGCAGTATATCAAGGCTTTAAAACAAATAAACAACATGAACTATCCAACAGCTGCAATCCTAAGTGTATCCTCAGCACTCTGTGTTGGTAGTGGACAGGGGGCTTTGTTCTGCCACCCTGCTTGCTGTCCCTTCCGCTCAACTCTAAGGTAAGGGTGCCTGACCCTGTTACTTCTCGACTGATGAGCTTTCAGTGCTCTTGAGAGACAGTGGTGAATAGATACAGTCAAGTCACAAAGGAATCTCAGGCCAGAGCCTCAAACCAGGGCTCCTGGCCTCCGTGGACACTAGGCAGCAGCCACGAGGGTTCTTTGCTCTCAAGTACAGGCTAGAGTATGCAGGCTCACATAACACGCTCCGATGCTAGTCTCAAAAATGCAAATTAGGTCTGGAGAGATGGGTCAGCAGTTAAGAGCACTGCCTTCTCTTCCAAAGGACCCAGGTTCAAGTCCCAGAGCTCACAAGGCTGCTCACAACTGTATGTTACTCCAGTTCCAGAGGATCCAATACCTGAGCACAGACATACATGCAGGCTAAACACCAATGCACATAATTTAAAAAAAGAATTTAAAAAATGCTAATGGTTGTCATCTTTCCTGGTCATAAAGTATCACATGTATTTTGAAGGCAAGTAGATGACAAAAAAGAAATATTAAGAGTGAACTTAAATCACTGTGATCCTACAACTCAAAAGCAGCCAATGACCTTCAGTCTTCACATTCCTTTGATCTAACAACTAGATAAGCTTTATTAGCATGCAGGCGATGCCATGGTTGCCACCCGTGGCACAGTACACATTCAGCTCAGCTCTCCTGTCTGTCTTTACATAAATGCTTACTCTCCAGGTCATCAGTTACATCGGCCACGGTAACAGTGGTGGGAGACTTGAAACAATTCAATAGGAAATGGTTAAATAGGTGACAATATATTTACTCTACGGAACCCTAAGTGAGCAGCTTTTAGAAAGTGCTATTGCAGGGATGTGTTTATTGAAATGAGGGGGGGGTATTTAAGAAGCACTGTGTGTGCCAACAGGGAAGCATTTCTGTTTGCCACAGTTACATTTTAAATAATTATTTGAATGGGGGGCAAGGTGCAAAATGATATAGATAGTACTGTCCTTTTATTTCTATGGGAAAAATTCTGTGTCAGGCATTGAGCTAACCACTTTGTATACATTCTCTGATTAAATTCTCTCTTTTCGGGGCTAGGGTGAGATTAGGATTTCAGGTAGCCTAGGCCGACCTCAATTGTTATATGGTCACTGCTGGCTTTGAACTCCTGATTCTTCTGTCTTCACTTCCACTGAGTCCAAAGCTAGCCCTGGCTATGATAGACATGAGGGCATCCTGGGCTGCCTGTGACCCTGTATCCTTCCACTCCCCAAAGAGACAAATGCTCGCCAGCTCAGACTCAGCTGTCCTCCTGTGTCACACACAGCAGTCCCGGCTGACTCCTCATGTGACCAATCACTGGCTTGCCCTGCTCCCCTGTATGGTTAGCCCTGCTCCTGCTCCAGCCAGAGGTCTGAGGATGGCAGGAAGGAAGATATTCTAGAGATGCTTGTATCCTTCCCCGGGATATCAAACTGTTGGATCAGTGGACCCAAAGAGGTTGGAATGTACCCTGGAGTCTCTTGCTGGGAGGAGAAAAGGGCCTCGGCGCCAGTTCGAAGAACTCATCTTCTAGAGAGAGTTCACATAGCTCTGACAATTTGCCAGACCACCTTGCAGGAGACTGGAGCTGAGCCGAAGATGGGTCAGTGATGCGCAGAACCACACCTTGTCCAGGCATGCTTAGTTATTCCTGCCTCTTATCTCTGGTTTAACTTAAACCTCGTGTCAGGTCCCAGAGGCTGGAGTTTCCAAGGGGACAGTGTCACTGGGGCTCTTTCCTTTTTCCCAACGTAGTCACGCTGTAAAAACTACCCTTTATCTGTTTTTTCAGTCTGAATAGTTGACCTACTGAGGATGGGTGGCTGAGCCTTGGTTGCCAGGGCTGCCAGGGTCTGATGCTAACAACTTTGTAACAGAACCAAGGACAGGAACAGAGCTGCATCAAGGCAGGAACTAGGGAGTCCCTGGAGCACGGCAGTGTGAAGAGTCGGAAGCACTCAGGCACAGGAACGGTTGCTCCATTTGTGGCATTCCAAGATAAAAAAGAGAGATTGCCTGAACCCCGCCCCCCCAAGAAATCCCCCGGTTAAAATTACAGCAGCGCCAGAGGTAGGGTTAAATCTGAAGCTCCGCACAGACGACCTTTTACTTCCTCCAGAAATTGCCCTGGAAACGCAACAGTACTGTTTTAAATGAATGGTTTTATCTCATTTTACAACCCCAGTGAGTTTCAGAAGAGAGCAGATAGTCAAGGAGCACACGCAAGAGCCGCAGAGTCACACTACCAACGCTGCTGCGAGGGTTATCAAGGGTTACAGCCTCCAGCCCGCCCCACAGTGGGAAAGTCCTTCCCAGCTCTCGGGTCAGGTGCAGCAGGCACGGACTCTTGGAATTCTTTGGCCATTTTGTAACTAGGTTTGACTTGTTTTCCCGAAATCTTACTGCATTATCACTGACCAGCAGATTAACCCGATCTACTTGGCCTTTGATTCAGTCCTAAACTCATTAACACAACCTCCGATTCCCAGACAGTATCTCATGAGGACCTGAGCGGGAAGCACATTTCCATGGGTGGGGCCAAGCTCAGCTTGTCTACTCCCACATAGTCCGATGATGCCAGCATGATCTGCTTCTTAATTTTATTTCCTGGGGTATGAATTCCTTGAATCCCTTGAGCCCTGACTAATTATTAGAGTAAAGAACACCTAGATATCAAAGCTACTAGGTTCACTCATTCCTGTAACCAGCCAAGGTATACTTGTTCTACTGTCCTAATATCAGAAACGGACTGGAATTTAAACCTTAAGCTTTTCCCTGATTATAATTCATGGCATCAAAGGGATGTGATGTATTCATCAAACTGCCTTCTCAATGTTTATATGTATGCCCAAAGATTAGGGTCTCGCTCAGCTTTGGCTAGAAAAGCTTCTTGTCATGGTGGGTGAGGGGTGACTGCCGAGATTCATAACTGATCAAAATGCTGAGAATAAGGAACTATTAGGAGTCACAGAACATGTCCATCACTCACTTCAGGGATCAGGGAAGATCATGCAGGAGGAGAGACAGAATGACTGTAAGAGGTCCAGTCTAGAGGGACCTTTGGGACATGCTGTCTTTAGCCAGGACACAGCCGTGGCATCACGACCTCACAGCAGCAAGTATGACCTGCACAAGTTTGGTCCTGCCAACATTCTGCTGTGGATGGGGCAGGGACTCACAAGGCCCCAACCACTCCTGGAGGAGCTGCTGGTAACTAAGGTTTCTGGGGAGCAGGGGGAGGGGATGTTTTCTTCAGTGGTCCAGTCACTGGCAAGGCGTCCATGTTGCTGTAAGTGAGCCCTCATTTATGGTTCTGTAAGCAGCCCTGATGAAACTCATTGAGTAGCGAAAGGAAGGAAGGAAGGAAGGA
>LOJH01059050.1:0-11320 GCA_001685095.1 Ellobius talpinus
GGCAGTGCTTAAATGAATACAGGTTCCGTGTAATTATTTCGGGCGTAAACTAGCCGGGTGGTGGGACAGGGCCGCTGCACCCTATTACAACAGCACTGGTAGTTGGTACTGGACTACCCCCTGAAAACTTCAAAACACAGCCAAGGAAAATTGAAGGCAACCTAAGTCATTGGGGAGTACAGTGGTATTTATGTCCATGATCCTCCAACATTCATGTGTGGCAATCTTAATCCCCAAGGTGGTAGAATTAGGAGACTGGCATCTGGGAAGGAGATTTGAACTTGAGAATGGAGCTCTCATGATTGGAGTTAGTGGCTCTATAGAAGAGACCATGGACTACTTCATAAGGGCACAGCAGGAAGTCTGTCTGTGAATCAGAAAATGGGCAGTCACTAGACACCAGGTCTGTAGCCACATTCTTAGACCTCCAGGCTTCTGAACGGAGAGGCACTCACGTCTATCTGTAAGTCACTCCTTCCCTGCCTTCTCCCACTTATGCCTCTCCACAGTAGCCCATGAAGCCATGCTCTGGGTGGGTGGGTGTAGCCAAGCAGAGGAAGATCCTGACTGTAATTCTGGGCCACCTCCGGGGCTTGTTCCTGAAATACAAGGTTGGTTTAACATTTGAACTTCAGTCGACTTGATTCAGTATTTTAACAGAACAAAGCAGAAACATCCTGACTTCATTCTGAAGGCAGAAGAAAACAAGCTATGGAATTCAGTAAGTATTTGTGAGGAGAAAAAAACCTCTTAGGAAAAGAAAGCTAGGAAGAGCCTTCCTTTATCTAATAGGGGACATATTCATCACCCCCTTCCCCCATACACACACATTACAATAACCATGAACAGAGACAGGAACATACCAGGATCATCGACTGGAGGACTCAGCAGTAGCAAGGTCAAGTTCAGTCTTCTTGAAAAGGCTAGAGGTCCAATTGTCCTCATCAAAATCCCAGCAGGGCCCTTTGTAGACACCGCCCGTTGGAATAAGAGCTAATGAAATAGAAATGCCTCGGGACATCCCTGGCAGGCCTAAAGATTTAGCAGACACACTCAAGGCAGTGTAGTGTTGCCATGAAGAGAAACAGATCAATGGGACAGAATGGGGAGTCCAGGAATAGACCCATGGCTGTGAGAAATCCGAAGGCAGGCTTCCCTTGGCTGGAGGCCTGACTCGGATAGAATTTTCTGGGGTAACAGCTGCTGCAGCTCCAGACTGAGGTTCTGGTTCCAGTTTCTATTTGTCAGACATTACCCACCTGACTTTAGACCGTATGTAAATTGTATGTTAATGAAACGAGTTAGTGATTGGTGAGAAGAGGGTGTGGCAATGGGGTGGGCAGGGCTGGGTATCCCTGGGAAACACTGCATGGAGAAGCTGGCTTTTCTGGTAACCAAACTGTGAGGCAGGAGAGCAGCTATAGCTCCGAGCTCTGCTACTCTCTAGGAACAGGTCTCCTCGTTGAGCTCAAGCCCTCATCCCCTGGCACATGAGATTGCCACGCTGCTGGGCATTTCCTTTTAGCAGCATGGCAGGTATCTGAGCCACCTATTCCTGGCTCTCCCTCATCTACAGTCCTAAGGAGATGGTGGCTGAACTGGGATACCCCTCCCTCCCATACTCTTGAATCTTGCTGAAGTTCTGATTATTAACTTCATTATAAGAACCCCCCTCCCCGCCAGTGTCTGCCTCATATTCTGCAGTTCATACAAGGGGGGTACCCCTCCCCCTATCACCCCTTCTTTCTTCTCCTTTTTTCCCCTAACACCTATCTACCCACCCAGCAAGTGGTAGGTTCTGGGGCTGGAGGTCTGGGTCCTCAAGGAGGGGCTGCCTTAGTGGAGTAGTGGGCATACCTGATACCCTTATTCAAGTTTGCCTAGGGGATGCTGGCAGGTAGGGCTTGAGTAAGCCATCTGTGTGGTGTACTCAGGCAGCTGCCACTTGGGAGATGAGGAGGGGTTCACAGATCTCCCTGTCAGCACAGACCAAATGCAACGGAGATATTACCAGACAGTCAAGGAAGGAAATCTGCTTTTCCATTTTGGGAAATAGTCAAAGATTTTATATTCCACCAAAAATAGAAGTGGAATTCTTGAAAGCAAAAAATAGGTGGGCTGATGTATGTATGTATGTATGGGACTCAAACAGATATGCAGACTGTAAATGCGCTCATCTCTCTGGAATGTGGCCCTGGAACCAGCGAGGCAGAGGGAAACTGGTCCTGGGCCTGCACACTCTGGGCTGGGCTGTAGCTCTCCAAATCCTCTCCCAGGAAGGCCTGGCTGTCCTCTCCTTACCGTGGGGATTTCTGGGGGCTCTCCCTCACTCCCACTTGTGGTGTGACAGGGAATCAAGTGGAACCCTCCCCTGCACAGTCTCGTTGAAGTTCTGATTAGTAACTCTATTGCATGCTCCCGTGGTGGTAGGCCTTGGACAGGTGGAGACATTTCCCCCTTTAGATCCTGGTCTTTTAAACACTGAATGACACATCCCACCACAGGTAAGAAGGGCCTGGTCGGGTACCCAGTCGAGGTTGAAAGAATGACTTTCATTTAGAAGTCTGGTTTGATGTTTAGATATTATTTTTATCTACTTTAAAATAGATGACTTCCCTTTGAGACAACTGTACCTTCTCTGATGAGGAATCCGAAATGCGAGGAAGGACTCACGTCCAGTGAGTGGCCTATTTTCACCACATCCAGAGCTACCTGCAATGGCTTCATAGAAAATGGGGCTTGACAGCCCTCTCCTAGGCCAAGCCACAGCATCACCAGGATACAGCAAATGGGCAGGCAGGGGGCAGGCAGTGCTGGGCAGCCAGGCCATAGTGGGTCCAGCTGTAGCACCAAGGATTCTCCATCACTCTGGTGCCTCCACAGTAGCCCACGAAGCAAGACTCTGGGTAGATAGCCTAGTAGAGAGAGTCCTGACTGGAATTCTAGGTTATCTTCAAGGCTAGTCCCAAGTTGGCTTATTCCTGAATGCAAGGCTGGCTTAATATTTGAACTTCAGCTGGCTGGACTCAAGGCACTTTTGAATATGAATCGGTATCTTTTTTTTTTTCTTGAGACAGGGTTTCTCTGTATAGCTCTAGCTGCCCTGGAACTCGCATGGTAGATCAGGCATCAAACTCAGAGATCTGCCTGCCTCTGCCTCCCCAGTGCTGGGTCAAAAGGTGTGCGCCACCACTGCCTAGGAGATCATTATCTTTTATTTCTTACATATGTAAAATATCTCCACAGAAATTCATGAGAGCAACTGAAGAGTATTTAAATTACTGTAGAGATAAACATGAGCTGGGTGGTGGTAGGGAAGGCCTTTAATTCCAGCACTTGGGAGGCAGAGGTAGTCAGATCTCTGTAAGTTTGAAGCTAACCTGGTCTATACAGCAGGTTCCAGGACAGACAGGCCTACACAGAGAAACCCTGTCTCAAAAAAAAGGGAAGGAAAGATAAGAGATAAGCATGAATTGGCACCTTTAACAGTCTGAGAATATTCGTTCTTTAAAAATTGACATATAATTAAAAAGTGTTTTTTTTGGCAGCACTAGCGGTTGAGCCTAGAGACTCACTCAAGTATGTCCTAGGTTCTATGTCAGAGCCTTTGGGACTGTAATTACAGAGGGTTATGATCCAACATGTGGGTGTTGGGATTGGAACCTGGGTGGGTTCTCTGGAAGAGTAGCCAGTGTTCTTCAGTGCTGAGCCATCACTCTGGCCTCCTAATATTTAATTTAAAATAATTTTTAAAAGATTCATTTATGTGTATGAGTGTTTTACCTACATGTATATCTGTGTGCCAGATACATGCTTGGCACACTGTAGGTGAAAAGAGGGTGTCAGATCCCTTGAGATGGGATATGATGGTTGTGAGCCTCCATGTGGGTGCCAGGGATTGAACTGGGTCCTCAGGAAGAGCAGCTGGTGCTCTTAACCATTGAGCCACCTCTTATGGACCCTACTTTTAAATTTTTTGATATAGGTCTAGGTTGCCCATGCTGGCCTTAAACTATCCTAGGCCAGCATTAATTGCAATCCTCCTGCCTTAGCCTCCTACCCCTCTGAATTGCAGGCTTGTCCATCAGGCCTAGTGATGTCAGTATAATTCTAGCAAAAATTCTAGTAGGCCTTTTGATGAACCTGAAAGATCATTAAAACAAAACAAAACAAACAAACAAAAAAAGCCAAAACCAATCAACCAACCAAACAAAACAACAACCCTGAGGGACTGGGCACAGCGTTGGGAATGTGATCCCAGTCCCGGGATGAGGGGGACAGACTGGCACAAGTTCAAAGTCAGCCCAGTCTAAAGCAACTTCCAGGCCAACCAGAGATACATAGTGAGGCTCCATCTCAAAACAAGCTGTCCTCAGAAAATACAAAATACCAACATCAGCCAAGAAAATGTTTTAAAAAGTAACAGAACTAGATGGTGATGCTGCAGTCAAAACATTTACTATAAGCCTCAGTGTTTAAGGAAGCAAGTATTGGTACAGAGACAGTCAGGTGACCACATCCAAAAAAAAAGTAGCATTGTTGTGGAGGGATGTGCCTACAACCACCACCACACCCCGGGCCCCTGATTCAGTGTGAAGGTACCAAAGCACTGAATGATGGGCTAACTGGACACTCAATAGAAACAGGCTGAATCTGAACTTTTGTCTCACACAGGGCAGAGAAAAAGTTGCAGGTGGATGATCGCCGTAAAGTGGAAGATGGTAAGGACACATCAAGAAGCTAATGGCAGCAAATCTTTATGACCACACAAGTTGCTGAGATTTCCTAGCCAAGACACAACAGACACTAACCACAAGGAAAAAGACAAATTGGCTCACACTGAATTAAGAACTCCTATTTATCAGAGGCCATTAAGATTATGAAAAAGCAAGCCAGAGAGTGAGAGAAGATATTTATAACTCACAACTGGCGAGAGTCTGTGTCCAGATAAAGAATGGGGTAAGAGAAAAAGCAACCTCGTAGCCCTTCTCCAAAGGGTGTGCCCATGTGGAGAGTCAGTCCATCAATACGCCCAGTCCTATGGCTGTCGGAGAAGTAAGTACGATAGACCATGGGCAGGTCACGATGCAACATGGGCAGGTCACGATGCAACAGTGGCCAGAGTCTGTTGTTTTTTTTTTTTTTGCTGGTAGAAAACATGTGGGAAATTGGCACTGCCCATGAGAGCAGAGAGAGTTCCTGCCTCTTGTGTTTTAAAGCTGGAGCCCGAGAATGTGTGTCTGGAGGCATGGGCAGAGCGTTCAGAGAAGGGTTAGACATAGCAGAGAAATCAGGCAGCCGGCGTAAAAAGCCAAATTTACATCTACTGCAGCAAGAGCATCATCCTTTTTTGCTTTCAACCTCTACTCTGTTCACCCTACCAAGAAATCTGTGGTTTAGTTAGCTTATAGTCACTGTAGGGTGATGCAGGTTCCTTGCAAGTGACAGCCCTTTAGTTGGCAAAGCAGTGTCTTACTTCAGCAGGAATGTAAAAAAAAAACTACAACAAAAAGTCAACAGTTTAATAAAAATGGACAAAATATAAAAACAGACACTTCAGAAATGTAAAGATGTCCAACCTCACCAGTAATAGAGAAATGCAAAATTCGGAACCGATTCTTCCGCTTAGTAGGAAGTTTGTTTCTAATCCCATTTCCCCTCCAGTGGACACATGTCCTAGCATCACTCGTTGGTCATCTTTTTCAAACTGGTCTCTAACTTGTCATATACCAACATATGCGTGTGCCTGTTTTCATTGGTCCCCATGTTCACTTCCACATAAGTCTTTCCTGTAACTGAGCAGTACACCGTGCTAGTGGAAGTGCAAATCCTTGGCCTTAGTTTCTTTTTAGAAGCACCTTGGCTGTTCTAGATTGCCAGCCTCCCATTACATACCTTAGGACCGGCCAAACTGCATGGAACCCATGGCAGGATCCTAGTGATTCTGATAGTGACATCTGCTTAGCCATTAACACAATGTGTGGCTATACATTTAGTTGCTCTTTCATTGACTTTTTTAAAAATGCTTTTTCTTCTCAAAGATCATATATTGTTTAGGTTTATTCTTAATTCATACTTTTGTAGTTACTATAAAGTGATGTTTTTCTAAATCTCTGTTTGCTGGGTGTGGGACTGGAAAGATGGCTTAATATATAAGAGCAATTACTGCTCTTGCAGAGGACTGGAGTTAAGTTCCTAGCATACCTCTGGGTCACTCACAACTTCCTTGTTCAGGTGCTGCACTCTCATGTGCATATCCACACAGAGACAGACACATAAGTAAATTCAACTTTAAAAATTAGATTTACTCATTTTTTTGTGTTTTGAAATAGGGCTTCTCTATGTAGCCCTGGCTGTCCTGAAACTCGCTCTGTAGATCAGGCTGGAACTCAGAGATCCACCTGCCTCTGTCTCCTGAGTGCTGGAATTAAAGGTGTGTACCACCAATGTTCGGCCAGATTTCTTAATTTTGTTTTATGTGTGTTTTGCCTGCATAGATGTATGTTCATCATGTGTATGTGAAGGTCAGAAGAGGGCATTGGATTTCATGCAACTGGAGTTACAAATGTTTGTGACCCACCACATGGGTGCTGGGACTCAAACCCAGGTTCTCTGCAAGAGCAACAGGCGCTCTTATCCACTGAGCCATCTCTCCAGCCCCTTAAAATTAAATCTTAAATGACATGCTGTTGATTCACAGAAAGTCATTTTTGAGTGGTGCATGCCAACTCTAAACTCTGCAATCTTGTCTTTTTAAAACTTGTCATACGTGGCTATATCCACTTCTTCCTTTACATATTTTATTCCAAGCCTGTCTTGCTGGGTTGACCAGACACTGGCAGTTGCAGTTTGGAGAAGAGTAACATTTCTATCTTGTGTCTAATTCAGAGAATATTCTTGGCATTTTGAGTTTGTTTCAGGTGTTTTCATAGACCGCTTTTGTGATGGTTCATCTCAGTTGTCAGTTTGGATCAGAATCAACTGCGAGATGAGTCTCTTAGTGGGTGTGCAAGGGCATTTCTTGGAAGGATTTGAGCGGGGAAGGTCTTTCTCAGGTGTGGGCACCTTCTAGTGGCAGCCTGGATATAAGGAGATCAGAGGGAAGATCTATTGCTTTTGACTACCTTTGCTCCTTGAGATATTGCTGTTGCTATCCTTTGCTGTAATAAGAGCCTAGCTTCTTCTGCCTTCCAGTATGGATTTGTGACCAGTGGCTCTCCAAGAGTCCTTCAGACCTTCAGTGCCAAATCGAGACCTCTGAGGCATACAGCCTCATGGATTAAGTATCTAGCAGGTTCTCAGATTCTCCAGTATGCCACCAGTCATCGTTGGACGACCCAGTGTGTAAGTCAGTCTAATAAAATGCCTTTGTAATTGTCTTGGTTTGTCTTTTGTTCATCTTAACATAACCTAGGATTACTTGGAAAGAGGGAATCTCGGTAGAACTGTCACAACCAGATTGGCCTGTGAGCATGTCTGTGGGGGCATTACCCCTACTGCTAATTGATAAAGGAAGGCCCAGCCCACTGCCAGAGGTACCATCCCTAGGCAGGGAGTCCTGGGCTGTATAAAATGTTGATTTTGGTCATGGTGTTTTTTTATGACAACAGAAAGCAAGCCTAGACAGTAATATATATTCTATCAGTTTGTTCCTTTAGAGCAGTGGTTCTCAGCCTTTCTAATGCTGCGGCCCTTTAGTACAGTTCCTCATGTTGTGGTGATCCCAATTATAAAATTATTTTCATTGCTACTCCGTAACTGTAATTTTGCTACTGTCATGAATTGTAATGTAAATTTCTGTTTCCTGATGATCTTAGATGATCCCTGTGAAAGAGTCATTTGGGGTTGTGAGCCACAGGTTGAGAATTGCTGCTTTAGAGAATCCTAATACAGCCTTCCTCAGACTGAGGAAGTTCTCTTCAGTTCTTACTTTTCAAAGTAGTTCTCCAAATAAAAACAATGCTGCTTTTATTAGAAGCCTTTTATCCCCCCCCTTTTTTTTCTTCCTTTTTGAGATAGGGTTTCATTCTGGAGTCCGAGCTATCCTCCTGCCTCAGTCTGCTTAGTGCTAGGATTACAAGGCCAGGTCCACCAAAATTGGCTTCTCAAAACCCCTTTCTGCAACTCCTGAGATTATTACACAGTGCTGCCCCAGGTTTGATGTGATTAGTAAATGTCAAAGTGTTAACACAAAGTCATGTTCTTCGAAAAAAATGTAACTTGGAACATGATATTGTTACTTTATTTGTGACTGAGTTTGGTGTGCCGAGAGAGTTCTGTCATCATTTTGGGTTTTATTAATGAAGCTAGTCTCTACTTTGTCATGCTTAGGTTTTGAGGTCAGAGTGTGAGTCAGTGGTAGAATGTTCCATGGCTCCCAGGGTTTGATCTTCAGCACCACAAAAACTTAAGAAAATGGGCCATGAGATTTGAAGTTTTTCCTTTGTAGTTAACATTGTCCCCAATACACCGCTGAATCTTCAAGGTCACTATAACCTCCTGTTTTCAAGTCCGACGGGTTTTTATCTTTTTTTCCCTATTGGCTCCTGTCTCTGGGGTCCTCCTTTGTACCAGCTCCTCTTTGCTCCTCTCTCCACACTCTGTAGGTGGTTGTTGACCTTTTCCACTCTTGGGTCTTAAATGAACGGCCTCATTCTGATTCTGCTCTTCTGTGTATTGATGGTGTTATTTGAGCATCTGACAGACTTGCACACTCGACAGAGCCCAGAAGAACCTTGGATTTTGTCTTCCCCTGGCTGCAACACATACCGCCATCTCCTCCAGCACCGGCTGGCAGTCCTTCTGGTCCTCCCTCTCAGGCTGTGGCATCAATCTGTCCTTAGTCTCACTGAGATCTAGTTCCTAAAACAACTTTCTATTTCCACCTGACCTACGCTCTCTGCATCTAACCTGGGACCCTATGGGCACTAAAGCTAGTGTCCATCAGCCAGCATTCCTAACTACTGCTGCTGCCTTTACTTGTTTTCTTCCCTAGAAGCCTACACACTTTGATGGTGTGATGGAGGCTGACCTAACACCCAGCTATAAAGGTGGACCCTACTTGTCTCTCCGTCTCTCTCTCTCTTTTTTTAAAAATGTAAAGGATGGATTTAAAATCCAGATGGATTTTAAGCCACATAAGCCTGTTGCATATTTTCACTCCCCATTACAATGTCAATTGTAAAATTATTTCTTAGGTTGTAAAGTGTACAAAAACAGGCCACAGATCTGTTTATCCCCTGCAGCCTAGTCACTCAATAGATTTCACCTCCTGATAGATGAGGGAGGGTGTAAGCTCGAAGGGGCGGCCAATCAGGGTAACTCCACAGGAATACTGGCAGCAGTTTTCCTAATTCCTGTGGTAACAAATACTCTTTCCTCCACCTTGGGCACCCTCACCACCGTCTTCACTCCTGCTAAAGGGGCAGCTTAAATGCCACAGGCCTCCTGCTTCTTCCACTGGACTGGATTTCCGGTGTCCCATAACTCACATTTGTATCCATGACGGTTCCTAAGACTGCACCATCAAGTCTTTCTGGTCATCAGTGATGGACCAGGCTATCGGGGGATGGATACACATCTCTCCCACCGACGGAAGGTGAACAATCCGTCCAGTGTCACGGCTATGTGGCAGAGTGGGTTCGTACAGTTCAGGCACAACACACATGCTCCTTACACTGGACTGTCTCCCAGTTATGCTCCTATCAGGCATCCTGACACGATCGACTTCTAGACTATGAAAGTGGAGATGTCTTTCTAACCAATTGACTCTCCCATGCACATGATACCACCAGACACCTGAGAGGTCATAAGAATGTCATTTTCTTGCCTCTGTTTATGTGTCCTGTTATCTTCACTTCAAGGTAGTTTTTTGGCAGTGTACACAGCTGATAAATCGACTATCCTAGCTACTCCTGGATGAGGCTGGCATAGTTATGTTTTTGCTATCACAGTCCACAATGAACCAAAGGTCTGTCCAAGTGATGGCCTCTGACTGAACACGCTTCCTTCGTCCACATCTGTCTCTCATATTTACTTGTGTCAGGCCAGGAACTTCAATTTAGTCAGCCACAGGAAAGCAGGTGATATGTGCAGTGGCTGCCAAGGCCCCATGTGCTGGAACTTGTTTTCCTGTGGGTAGACCACAGCCTTTACAAGAAGCAACATGAGCCAGCTTAGTAACATGGCCTCTGGGGGTGAGATCACCCATGAAGCAGAGATGAATCAAACCAGCTGAACACAGCATAAACTGCTGTTTGCCAGATCCACCAACCATGACTGTTTAAGTTAGTAAGTTCTGGGATAGTGTGATACCCAGAAACAGACATGCTATCCTTATGTACAAATTCATATGTTAGGGTTGAAGTCCTGGTAGGTAGTCCAAGAATGATGGTTTCTACTTACTTGCCAACAAGTACCCCTGTAGAGACTGCCTGGTGCCCAGGTTTTAGGAAAAGCTGAAGAACTCATTGGAGGGCTGGGCCGAGGGGCAGGTTCTTCTCTTATGCCAAGTGATGGGTCAAGATGACGTTGACCCGCTGTAGCACGACTCCTGCAGTCAGTTTATGCTTCAAATTCTGGACCTCTTTAGATCCCATTCTGTCACGGCACCCAAAGGTGAGCTCGTCGGCTGAGAGGCCATACAGAATGCTGGAAACATCCCAGCAGTACCTTACCTGCACTTATCTTTTATTAGTCGTTTTCTTTTTCTTCTTTTCTTTAGTATTTAAAGAAATGAGGAAACAATCAGCGCGAGTAAATGAGATGTCTGATATACCTAAGAATTGGCAGAGCCTGAACTTGACCCTGGGGTCTAAGCTAAAAACCTACTACCGCTTCTAGTTCCTGGACTCTCCCCGTGACCAACACTAGACACATTGCTTCACAAAACCATGTCCCTGGTCCTCTGCCTTATTCTAAACGTCTACGAAGGTGGGTGTGACTAGGACCATCTCTTAAAAGCAAGGAAGACCCAGGGATGATTCCTGCGGGATTCCGCGGTACTACCCATAAGACGCAGTGAATTTTTGAGCGGGGCAGCCACAGTCGCACTTCCACGCGACGCTCCCAGCCCAGTTCCCAGCTTCTACAGAATGTCTAGGGTCCTTGGTCCCACCTGTCCCCTCAGCTCCCTTCCATCTGAGGCTCCCGCTCTCTCGGGTCTCCTCAGGGCAAGTTCGAGAATCCCGGCCCCGTCGATCCTCTCAGTGCGTGACCGACCGAGGCTCTCTCCCCTTCGAGTCTCCCTGGCGACACAAGATGTGTTTTGGTTCTAACCGCTAACCTTCGCGATTCCCGCCTTAGGCGAGCTAGGACTCCG
>LOJH01059051.1:0-11320 GCA_001685095.1 Ellobius talpinus
AAAGAAAGAAAGAGGGAGGGAGGGAGGGAGGGAGGAAGGAAGGAAGGAAGGAAGGGAAGGAGAGAGAGAAAGAGATAGAGAGAGAGAGAGAACACATAGTTTTTCACCCCAATGCATGATGACCTCCTTATGGGCTCATTCATAAATGAGTTTTGAGTAAATAACAAAAAGACTTATTACATAGAAAGTGAAAAAATACAAATAAACAAAAAATGACTAGTGATCTGCCAATATTAACAAATAAAAGTACTTCTTTGGTAATATTACATCACCAATAACTAAAAATAAGCATGTGATTAACTAATATTTTATGCTTTCAGAAAATTGCCAAAACTAATTCAAACTCTGCATGAAATTATTCTCAGTAGGACATTCAATCCAATGTATATTTATAGGCTTTGTCACAATAATCCCAAGCCATAGAAATTATTCTAAACTTTCTGTAAAATTCATGTTTACTGTAAATGTATTTATATCATAAAAAATGTTGAGCTATTAACTCAACCCATGAAAAAATACATTTGCAACAATTTGTTTATGAAGAGATTGCTATAGGAAACATGAGAAAATTCCTTAAATGACAAATTACATTCTATATTAAGATCAAAGAAAGCACTTTATAAGTAAAAATACTTTTTTAAACAATTCTGTTTTCACTAGGCATGATGCACATATCTACAATCCCAGCCCTCAGGAGGCTGAAGCAAGTTAGCCATGCTATCCAATTATACCCTTTAAAAAGCAAAAACAAATTAAAATTACCCTTTTTAAATCCTTTAAAAATAATTTGAGACTAAGCTTTCAAACTGTCTTGAAGTAAGTGGTAGTTATACTGAGATGCTTTTCCCATTTGTGGAAACACTGAGGCAAGACCACTGTTGAACTCTCTGCATTTATTATAGTAAGATGCACTTCATTCTTTTGCAAGCACCGAGACAAAGTCAGTTAAGCCACTGTACTGTTTTACTGTTTTGATCCACATAGTTATGCCACTATCACTCCAGCTCGAGATTTAGTCCAATAGCAATAATGAAATAAAGAAAATGTCTTATTGATTCAAAACACTATTTTAAAGACTTCTGGTCTGTGCAAAAATTGACTGAATCCGATTTCTACGATCAGGAAGATCTTCTGTGACCTTTCTGAACATTGTGAAGGTCATGTGTAACTTTTTTAGAAATGTGTTAGAAAAACAATGGCAATCCTTAGCTATAAGGCATTCACCTATAGTTTTATAACTCTGTATTCCATTCCTTTCCTATTTGTGTAAGAAATAAGAGGAATTCTTTCTAATGTATCTGCTAATTTTTAATAATACTGTATTTCTTCAATATTACATACCTCATGTAATTCTTACATATTGTACATGTTTTTACAGACAGTTGATAAATGCTGACACTCCCATGTGGATCAACTCAATACCTGTGAAGTACTGGTATAGATGGAGAGTTCTCACTAAGTTCTATAGGTGTTCTCTACTAGAACTTTCCCACCATGACAGTGTTAGCTCTGGTAGGACATGGATGTCTTTCACCACACTGCCTGCCCTGGATGTGGAAAAAACAAAAGGAAGGAATACCACTCACTCTGCCAAAACCTCAGGGACAGATTCAGAAAAAAAGAGAAAAGGGGGGTATGGGGGAGTCCTAATTTGGCCAGCTCTGGCCCTACTTCAGAGAACTGAAACTCCAAGTTCTGGTTCCTGTTTGTCTAGTTTTTTGTGGTTGAGTATTTACTCAAAATGTTCTACTTAAATTTCTCCTTGGGAGACTATCTGGAAGCTACATTGAGGACAGAAATCTATAGTTGGATTGCCTGAGGTACAAATTCCTTGTATCACCTACTACAGCTGCCAATTTACTTTTGAGGGCAATCAGGATGTTCATTAGTAATTGAGTTGAAGCAGAGAGGAACTTCATTTGTACCAACTCAGTGACCTGGATTGGTTTCAGAATGAATGTTGCACGGAAATGGGCCATTCCTTTTTACTTCCACTGGGATCTGAGACAGGATTGTTGCTCCTACCTCTTTCCATTAACATGGATAGGGATTCTCAGGAGCAGAAAACAAAGCTTTGGGTTTGCCATTTGCATCTTAGGGGATCATTTATATGTGATTTGTCATCAATCTTAGAACTCAACTAAGCTTTATCATTTGGGACAGACAAGTTGGGCAGTTTCCAGCTACATTAGCTAACACATAATTGCTGAAGTAGAACAATACATTCAAATAAATCAAAGCTTCCAGAAATGCATAAAAGAGATGATTTAAAAGATATATATGGAGCATGATTAGTGAACATCAATAAAAATTGCAGATGTTGTAGTGCTCTACAAAGTAATATCATTTAATATTAACATAATAACATTAATATTTAATTATATTTAATAAGTTATTATGAGATTTGTGTGTTACCTCTTTTATTTATTTGAACAATCCCAAGAACTGGAGACTATAAATAGGCCAAGTGATTTGTCCAAGAGCATAGGAATAGTAAATAGTGGTGCTGTTTCAAACCCTAATGATCTGGCTCCAACATCCATGATCATAACTACCATGCCGTATTATGAGTAGTTTAAGAATATCAAAACTGACCACCAAAATTGTATTACCTTCAAGTTCTGCATTGGTCCCAGAGAAAGAACTAGTCATAAATGGTGAAGAGGCTAATAGCAATATCCTCATCATTATGAGGTCAGAACAATCTCATTGTTTTTCGGTGCTTATGACTTTTTAATTTATTACATAGGCAAAATGAAGAAAGCAACTTACGTATCTGTTTTTACATAAAGTCTCTAAAAACTTGAGCACACATGTAACATGGCTACAATGAGAATGGCACGCTGAATAAAGCCATTCCCATACTTGTGTGGGATCTTCGAGGATCTGAGATATCCAGGGCTCTGAAGCAAGCACAAAACTGTGGGCATAAGGCAGAGAGCATCCAGTAGCAGCCATCCCAGTAGCAGGAAGGAAGTCTGGCATAGCAACCTCACAACAATAGCAGCAGCAGCCAAACTGATGAGGAAGGCATATTGGTCAAGCTTCCAAGATCTGGTAAAAATTTGTTAAAAACTGAGGGAAAGTACCTCGTCATCTCCTGTTTCAGACCAGCTTCAACAAGTTTATCACTCAACAGGGTGGGAGCATGGAGATTAGAAAAGTTAGTAAAGAAAACAAAGATGTGAGTGAAAATAACAAAACAAAAACATAGGACAGTACCAGAGGAAGTTCCCATGGATACTGAAATCACCCGCATTTAATTTCCATTTGCTTAAATACCCCAGCCCCAAAAGTTAGGAGTAAAATAGAAAATTGTGTTAACATGATACAAGGAAATGAACAGGCCAGTTGAAGATTGTGGTCTACATTCTTAATTAAACATTCTGTTGCTAAAACAAGACAAGCAACACTCATTCTAGAGCAAAACACTCTGTAGGCAAACCACTCCCTGGGAGGAATCCATTGTTATCTCCCTAAGAGAGTAGGAACTTAGTTGGGTCCTTAGACTTTTGTTTGAAGTAGAAACAGACCTACTTCTCAATACCTGAAATACAAGTGCTGGATATTGGACACACCTGTTGACAATAACCTTGAGAACTCAGAACTCTGGTCTGAATCTAGAAGGGCCTTTGAGGTAGAAACAGACAATAACCTTGAAGGAACAGAAGTAAGTTCCAACTCTCTGACCTTAGACAAGGTGGAAATAGGCTCACATTTTTTGGGCCTCCACAGTCTCCAAGTTCAGAAACTCATGTAGGTGATTCCCAAGTAAGTCAAAAGAAAATTCTCCAGATAGGAAGGCAGCTAGATGAACGACACTAAAGTTGGCCCACATCCTCCTGTATAGGTATAGAGAAAGAAACAAATTATAGGCTCACCCATGAATCACTAATAATCTTTTGAACATTGTGACTAGAACATAATCAACAAAAAGTGTACCCACGACATTTGACAAATAACTCCGAAATTAAGAAAAACTTGAAGGATGTCATATCTGAGAATGGGACGAAGAATAGAAAGTGACGGTGTCATTTTTAAACTTTGAATTTTGCCTTTTGCAGTAAGTTTCTCTGCGGGGCGTGATTGACAGCCTAGAATAAGGCATGGGGGAGAGCTATAATGAAGATTTAGCAGGCAACAAGTAGACCCAAGCTTAGTGGCTGAGGAATCATTGGGAATTTACATTACCCCTTCAGCTTCCTTTACATTTTTAAGTAGACTTCATCCTTAAGAGGCCCCAGTAGTGTAAAAGCTGCAAACCTTATCAAGACAGGAGGTCTGACCCTATTGTAGTGTTTTTTCAATTAAACTTCTATTAGGCTCTTTTTGAAATAAAATTTCTCACATACTTTTTGACTGGCTATTGTTCATGAATACCAACATTGTTATGATAATAGTGTCACAAATAAAACACTATCTTAATTTCTTTTTCTGATCTACACTCGAAAGTCTTTCTGAAAAAATAGAATTTAAAAGAGAGAACTCACATAATTAGAGTTGCATTTACGAGCGTCATCCATGAGTCATTCAGTGGAAAGCAAGGAATCCTACATTTCTAGCCACATGTACTCCAAGTTTTAATGTCACTTAAAATACTATCTCAGTCAAAATAGCTTTTATATATGTAAAATTACAGTTATTTCTCAAATTACACTGTATTTTTCTTTTACTGAGACCAACTTAAATGGTGTTATTTTGACTTGCTAAGTTCCTAAAAGAAGTTTTATACACAAGATAATCCTTAAATCCAGGAAGAAAATAAAAGAACATTCTTTAATTTTATTGTGAGATGGACATACATTAAAAGAAGCTATTTAATTCAAGGAATATTTTTGCATTAGAAATGATTGGAAAATAAATTATACTATTTCCATTGTCTTTGAACTAAGGAGGTCCCCACTCTTCTGACCCTTAGGTTGCAAGCAAAAGTTTAGAAAATAATTTTAGAATGAGTATTTTAAATTATAAATATGCCAAGAATTGCAAATGGTCAGAAATGCGAGCTTGAAAGTTTACAATGTAGCCTGCCACAGTTTCACAGATTCTGACTGAAGACATGAGACTGAGAATCAAAAACAAAAGCCTTTATTAACTACAGCACAGCAGACAGAAACAGCCATTTTCAACCCCAAATCTGAGAGTGGTAATTTGGAGACAGATCCAGCAAAACTTGCTCACATCAGGAAACCTCCAATCTACACAAGCATTGCTAGTCAGATAGAAAGCAATCTGTTCCTCACCAAAAGAAAAACAATACTTGGATCTGAAGCTATGTAACTACACAAATATTCCTGAAGTATACCAGACAAAGGCTGTCATAGACACATAGGAACAAAATGGAGAGTGGCTCCCCAATAAAAAAAATCCTCATTAGCCACAATTCTATATCTGAATTTAGTTTACCTGATAACATTAGTTGAACACCCAAATCCATTGTTATGTAATTCCCATGGTCATTTGCAGATAAACATAGAACTAGGAAGCTGTGAGCTGCTCAATTGAGCAGCTTGGAAATCAACAAGTAGACACAAAACGTTTTGACTCTCCCCTTTAGAGATTTGAATCCATTAGTGGTTGGTCCTGTTGGCTGTGAATAGGTAGCAACAGATTGTGATACAAACACAAAATGGGACAAAACTACTAACCTAATGACCAAGAAGTCATAGAAACAGTAAAGAGACCAAGCTCATTTAAGGGGCATCTCCTTAGACAGCGTATCTTTAGATTTTATCATTCTCAATGGTTAAATGTTGAAGACACACAGACTTTATTAATCAAAAATCCCAGTGAAAAGTATGAGATATGTTAACTATAACTTCAGAGTCACAAAGAGAACACCACTCTAATTGACTGAGGCAAAACATAACTCTGGATGAAGAGGGTACACTCAGAAGAGGGAAACACAGAGACAAGAAACACATTTAGGCTTTAGTCTAACTCAAGTGTTGACCCATGTCTTTTACCCTTTGGCTGGGGTCCAAGCTCATAGTCTTGTTCAACTGATTAGTCTTAAAAGAATTGACAGGCAGGAAATGAAGAGAGAAGGGACCAGACATGTTAATCAAGCAAAGGATTTACTGGAGTTGGTAGGAGATTAAAACCTTTGCATAAAAGTCTTAAAAGACAGAGAAAGAGAAAAGTTTGAGTTCCTTGTCCTAAGCATAAATCCTACAGAAAATATTCTGTTTAATCCAGTAGAAAATATTCAGTTTAATGTTTCTTGCAATTTTCTCCCAATAAGGTGTTAATGATAATTATCCTAGAAGCCCCCCAAACAATACAGGATATTGTCATCTCTCTTGGTGATCCATAGACTTTGATGGTAAGACCATATTTCTGAATATATCACACATGGTCATACAACATGGAGAAATCAAACTGGAACTGATCTGGATGCTTCCTCCCTGATAGCTAACTTTCACAGTGCTAGAAGGTGCATCCAGGCTGCTGGCGAAGAAAAATCATCAATAGTTTCACCAAGCTTTGAGCCCTGGGAGTCAATGACTGACTTTAGAAAATAAAGTCTTTAATGGTGCAATAACAGCATGAACAGCATGGGACCATCTTAGTTACTCACCTCTTGTGATAAGATACTAAGATGCCTTATAGAAGAAAGAGTTTGTTTGAAGCCTACAGCTGCAGCAGGTGAGTCAAGCTTCATCATGGTAGAGAGCAAGGCTGAAGGTAGACAGGCATCATGCTTGAGCTGGAGCCTGTTTACATCTTGATCCAGAAGTATGAGGCAGAGAGAGCGAACTGGAAATGGCTTGAGCTTTTGAAACCTTAAATCCCATCCCCAGTGATACATCTCCAACAAGGCCATATTTCCTAGTCCTTCACAAATAGCTCTACCAGCTGGGACCCAAACATTCAAATATATGAACCTTCTGACTCACTCTCCTAAACTGACACAGGGGTCAACTGCTTTTGAAAAATGTATTTTAAGACCCACTCGACAGAAGGGAGTGGATGCCAAGGGAACTCACGGTAAGTATGATCTAGACCCCATGACTTAGGAGGTAATAGGCCCTAAGAGAGAGTCTACTTCTGTTTTTTTTTGTTTTTGTTTTTTTTAATGAATGAACAAGGTATCAAACTATTCTCTAAATACTACACAGCCATAGATTAGTACAGGTCTCCACCTTCATTGGCAAAGCTTCTTTGTGCAATAGATAAAAATTAAGACAAAGATTCAGAGCCGGTAAAAGTTCGGGGAATGTGTGATTACAGAGGACCATATGCAGGCAGCCTTATCTAAACTCGTTGGGTAGCTCTCTTTCACACATACACAAGACATGACACAGAAGGAGGAATATGTTAGGGAGAAGATGGTTTTAGCAGAGGAGGAAAGAGGAATAACAGAGGAAAATACATGTTGGTAAGAACCAAAATTCATCAAATACAAGTATCAAACTATCAAAAACAAAAAACAAATTGAAAAAGTGCAGGTTATATACACACATACATGAGAATCCAAACTATACCAGTGACAGTAAAACTAGTGTCCTTTTTGAAGTACATTTACTGCATACTTTTGCATTTTGTGGATGTATTTTTCTTTCCTTTCTCTTCACTGATGACAGCTATATGTGATGGCATTAAACAGTGCTGCAGTGCAAGAATGCTGTGGGGTATCTTACAGAGAAAGGATGTGTATTAGATAATTGCATTCAGGCTTTAGTGATAGTGCTGTTAGCCATGAGCTCAATGTTGGTGAATCTAAATATAGACAAAGTGTTTTTAAGCAGAAACATACATAAGCAAGGCTTTATATGAATCTATTGATAAAAGTGTAGGCAGAGGTTCATTGGGATCCAATCCTGTATTCCTCCTTTGGAGTTATGATTAAGGGTTTGAGATCTTTGTGTGTGTGTGTGTATGTGTGTGTGTATGTGTGTGTGTGTGTGTGTAAATCATCACCATTTGATCAAAGACCCACTGTAGAGTTGGCCAGTGTTCTGCCTTCACTGTTATCCCTTATAGTCTATCCTTAACAAAACAACAAGAATAATCCTTAACAACCTAAGTGACAATGTGGTTTTGTTTTCAAAGGCCTCCAGTGACTTTTCCTCCCAGAAGCCAAGGCAGTGTGCATAGTCTCCAGTTTCTAGCCTCCTACCTTTCCAGCCATTGGTAGGTGACCTCTGACCTCAGCTTACTCCTTTCCCCTTCCGTGGCCTGGCCTCATTCTTCTCCAGCCATCATGGCTTTCTTACGCTTTTTGAACCAACTGTCCAAGACAGTTCCTTTTTCAAGGTCTCTTTCTTAAAAAGCTCGTGTACTTTTGTTCTTTTTTTAAATTATTCTATATTTATTGTATGTAGTAAGTGGTTTTTGAAGACAATTTAAAAGCTTTTATTCTTTTTCCAAAGACCTAAATTACTTAATTCTTCATCTCTTGGAAGTTCTTTGTTTAAATGTCACCTTCTCACTACGGTCATCACTACTTACAGACACCTCCTTCAGTCTTAGTTACTTTTCTATTGCTGTGAAAAGACACCGTGACCAAGGAAAGTTAAAAGAAAGCACTTAATATGAGGCTTTGTTCACAGTTACAGAGGGTAAACTGTGACCACCATGGCAGGAGTGTGGCAGCAATTTGGCAGGCATGACAGTGGAGCAGGAGCTGCTAACTTATGTCCAGATCCACAGACAGGAGGCAAAGAAGCTAGACTGGGCCTGGTGAGAGCTATTGAGACCTTAAAGCCTACCCCAAGTGACACATTTCCTCTGACAAGGCCACACCTCCTAATCCTTTCCAAAACAATTCCACCAACTAGAACCCTTGCATTCAAATACATGAACCTTTGGAAGTCATTCTCATTCAGACTACTACCAACCACCCCTATATCATGATCTAACCCTCTTCCATGCTTTATGGATCTCTGGAGCACTGTGGTCAACTGATATTCCATAAACATATGTTTGCAGTGGTCTACCTGTGTTCTCCCACAGTCTGCAAGGATCATAACTTGTTTTATTCATGGGTATATGCTCAATGCACAAGGAGTGCCTGCCTCATAAAAGATACTTAATGTTTGCTTGATAAATACAATTTAAAAAAATCTCGAAGTTTTTCCATAGTTTTCTCTCTTGCAGTAAACTCAGCTTTTCCTTAAACTGTTCCTAAGCAAGCACCTGAAAACATTTCTTCAAAACATATAAATACAGCTTAGATCAGAGCTCGAGCTCAGCAAGGTTAGAGAAGTAATTGGAAACAGAGAGCTGGGTATTTCCAAGCTATCTTGAAAAGGAAAGAATGGGAGCCCTTCATTTTTACATTGACAGAAATGTTGTTAGTAGCATGAGAGTTGGTGTTAAGGCATCAAAATAAAACTAATTGAAAAAGAAACAACCCACTCACACACAAAAAAACATGTGTTATCTCTTTAATTTCTCTACCCAATAGTACCAAATCCAACTATTCCCTTCTAGAAGAAAAAGAATGTTTTTCCTTAGAAAACAAAACAATTAGATTCTGGCTAAACTGCCCACAAAACATGAAATGTTTCGCTTAACTAACTGAGAAGACACAGCTTGTTTAAATCCTAAGAAACAGTCTCCAGTAATAGAAGACCAGTCTCTTGCAAGCATGCCTCTAGCTAAACCTAAATAGATGCCCATGAACTCAGCTGCAGCGTGTGTCCACAGACCACTTCAGATGAATGAAACAAATGCCAGGCAACTTAGAAACATATGGCAGATTGTATGTTCATGTGAATTCTGAGTATTTTCATCAAGATTCTTCCTTGTGATATTCTATCTCTGCTTTCCTAAGGCTGCAGCAGCCATGGAGTACAGACAAGGCTCTATCTTCAGTGCAGACTTGAAATTTAGAGGTTCAAACCCATAGTAGAGATAAGGCCTCCTGCATCCCTTAAGTGGTGTACACAAAGATGGGGTTTTCAGATGTGAGGTGTGTTCACCTTAGAGAAGCTGTTGTTGTGTACAGGATCATCTTGAACTTGTCTACTTCTACCAGCAACTTTTCTGTGTGAAGACTCAACAGCTCCCAGATGTGTGTGTGTGTGTTCGTCCATGTACTATATCTATATGCATATAGATATAACATGACCTTGGAGTGAGAATCATATCATATAGACAAAATACAACTGTGATGTGAAGAAGGTAAAGGACATTACATGCTGCACAGACCAGGCTGTGCTTCATGGTGCTTATGCTTCTGTAGAACTTAGTCTGCAGGGTGAATAATAATTGCACTTATTATTTAATTCATGGATAGAAACTATTTTTTCAGTTTTCTGATTTCTGTATTTTAAGAAGGCAATCTAATATATTATTATGTTCACTTGAAACTTTCTTGTATGAAAAGCTGTTGTATCTCATATCTCACTGGAAAAAATGTAAGAGACTATTTTAGTCTATACTATAAAAATAACTTGCTTCATATTGTTTATCTATAAGAGACATCACTGTTCAAATGCATCTTGATTCTATAGAACCTATATTTTAGTCTGAAGAGGACAATAATTAAAACTAAATAGAAGGTGAGTGGGAATGAGTCAGAAGTTCATAATATGTGATAGATGTATATAGTGGCTCAGGCTATGTGGTGGTCAAGAATAAACTCTAAGAGGCATGTGAGCAAAACCCTACAGTAACAAGAGAACAAACTGTGCTGACATCTGGAGACGAGAATTACAGGCACAGAGAACTGTGTTGCAAAGGCTCTGGGGAGGAGCCTTGATTATGTACAAGAAACAACACAGAGACTAAACGTAGTGAGCAAGAAGAGGAACTGGAATTGAACTCAGGAGATTGCCCACGACCATATGCCAATGCCACAGTTGTTTCGTGACACTGTTTGGGGAAGACATGAACATCTACTCTCCTTAGTAAGAAACAAACTGTAGGTCAAAGTCATCATACAACCCAAGTACAGCTTGGGAAACTAATGAACATGTGGGGTTACATAAAAGAGTTGACAAGCGGTTACCATGGAAACTCAAGAGCAATTTCATCCCCAAAAGTTCACCCCAGCAAGGGTGATGACTTAGAAAAGCTGGAACCTTGGACCTCTCTGTGTAACTTGCAGGCAGCTCGATGTATCCAAGAGTTTCTTCTACCCAGTAGTCCCTACTGGTTATATATCATTGGGGCAGGAGAAATCTTGGGAATCCAAGAGGTCTTAGGGACTTCCTGAGACTTCTGAATTATTAACATACTGTTTCAACAGCCCCCTTTAGAATGTTTTGAGTACCACTGGGTTTCCCTCTGATGGAAATACAGTTTAAGATTTAAATAAGGTTCTATGGTGATATGCAAGATATTCATCAGTGTGGCTATAGGATAGGGC
>LOJH01059054.1:0-11319 GCA_001685095.1 Ellobius talpinus
ACCTTTGGAAGAGCAGGCAATGCTCTTAACCACTGAGCCATCTCTCCAGACCCTGACCAGTTTATTATTGGGGCCCATGTTTGGGATCAGATCTCCCATTTTCTTCAGCCAACATTTGTTTTTTTTGTGTGTGGGGGGGGAAGTGGGTATTGAGACAGGGTTTATCTGTGTAACAGCCCTGACTGTCCTGGAACCCTCTTCCTTAGACCAGGCTGGCCTTCAACTTACAGAGATCTGTCTGCCTTTGTCTCCTGAGGGCTGGGGCTTGTTTCTTGAGACAGAGTCCTGGCTGTCCTGGAACTCACTATGTGGACCTGGCTGGCCTTGAACTCAGAAATCTACCTGCCTCTAATTCCCAAGTATAGGGTTAAGGTATACACAACCATGCCCAGCTTACTACCTTAGAACTTCTATCAGACACCAAGTCTAGGAGGCAGGAGTGTACTTTCCAGAGGTTTTTACTTGAGAGGACTGAGGGGGTACCCAGTCAGAGGGCTGAGGGCCCAGGAAAGGCACACTGCGGCAGTGGGGGGGTATCCCACTTGTTGAGGGCCGGCTTAACAGATACAGCACCTCCTATGACCCATCTTTGGCACTGAGCTGGGAACATTGTGCTCTCACTCCTGCCTAGCCGGCAGAGGGCACCCCCAGTGGCAACTGGCAGTATAGGCTGGTGAGGGGTCAGGTTTGGCACCAGAGGCTGGGCAGACTGAAGGAACCACCCAGTCATCTCCTATGCTGGCAGGGTGCTCACGTTGGCAATTCAGACAGCTATAAATTGGGAGTTCAATAAATTAGGTTGTAGAAGGCGGAGGAGTGGGAAGGCCAGGGTTCCATTCTTCTCATGGCTCAGAAGGAACACTATGCCCTTCTGGGGGTTACCACAGGGAAGGGCATGCTTTGGGCCCTGTCTGGTCCTATGTCCCATTCAGCTGTTTCCATGGCTGGGAGGGGTGTCCTGTGGGACAGGGGCTTTGGCTGTCCACCCTAGGGGATGACAACCAAGGGATGGATTAAAGCAACAATGAGGACTTGGGTTTCAGGAGGGATGTGGCCCACAACTACCAGACTTGCCACACGTTCTGGCTGCTGGCAGTAAGGGGACAGCTCCTGTTTACTTCCTATGGCTCAGGTATACTGGTGTAGGGTCAGAACTGGGGCCTTCCAAACCCTCCACCCCTTCCTAGAGAAAAGTAAAGGACACATTGCCCTAACATGGCACAGTTCACGGAGCAGAGCTCATGGTGAAGGCGAGGTGGGGGCAGGAAGAAGCAGAGTGTGCTCATTCATATCGACTTGCTCAAGAGTGGGGTCTTCAGGGAAGGCAGGCAATTGGCTAGGAGGTTTGGTATGGGGAAGGCATGCAGGTGAGTGAGAGGAGGGTGGGAACTGCAGTTTCCTTCATGTGATTCGAGAGCCTGAAGAAGGGTGGGGACTGGGGACAAGGTCCCCAGTCAAGTGGGGACACCTGGGACCAGGGGCTGAACTGGAGCTGCAGCCTCGCCAAGGATTTGGCGGAGCTCCTGAAGGCGCCCCTGCATCTTGGGGATGCCTGCCAGCTGCTGCTCCAGGCGCTGCTTCTCCTCAGTGAGGCTTAGGCGGGTTGCAGAGTCCAGCTTCTCAAACTTCCATCCTCCCTCCCCATCAAACTGCAGCAAGTGTGTGTGGTACTTCCTGAACAGGAGAGATGGAAGGCTGTCACAGCTGCTTTCCCAGCTCAGGTGGCAGGCAGCCCCACCCATAACTCCAAGAACACTTACCATAGGGAGGGCCGATGGGTGATGGACAGTAGGGCGATACCAGCATCTTTGGCTGCTTGGAAGATCTTGCCTTCCACATCAATGCTCACAGCACTAGTGCACTCATCCAGGAGGGCATACTTTGGCCTTAGGGTGGGAATGGGTGAAGAGGAAAGCTGTGGATTACCCACCAATGTCCACCTTCCTGCCTGTGGCCAGCCACTTGTGAACCGTGGTCCTGCTGTACTGGGAAGAGGGGCGAGGCTCCTCCACGCAGTTATCTTCCTCCTACTGGGAGCACCCATTTTCCCTCTCCTGGTTCCAAATCACTGAATGTCCATGAAAGGCACTGTAGTGCTCACCTGTGGTAGAACATGCGGGCCATGCCGATCCTCTGTTTCTCACCTCCAGACAGGACATCCTTCCAGTCACACACAGCCTCCCAACCTGGGCAGGAGGTGAGGGCTCAGCTCAATTCACACGTACCCAGTGGGAGTCAGGGTAGGAGCAGGGTTGCATGAGGCTGATGGAAAGCCAGGGCACATTTGATTCTGGCTGAACTTGTCCACCTGCAGCCTTCTGCTCTGCGTCCCCATCTGCCTACAATGCTAATAACTGAACTATCTGGAACAAGTACTGTCTCCCCAGCAGGATTTGGAGAGAGGGTCTTTTCAACTGTGCTCAGGTTGAGGTCAAGAGGGTGGACCCTAACCCAGTGTGACAGCTGCCTTTATAGAAAATGGACATCTAAACACAGAGACATGTACAGAGGAAAGATGATGTGAAGACACACAGCAAGAAGTTGGCTGGTTATCAGCTGAGCAGAGTCCCTTGGTGTGTCCTTCCTCATAGTCTCTGAAGGAGCTGGCTTCGCCACACCCAAATATATCTCCAGAATGCCAGAAAACAAAGGTCTCTGTTGAAGCTTGTGAGTCTGTGGTACTTAGTCATGGCAGCCCCAATAAAGAACCTGCCAACACTGCTCTCCACAGGCAGCAGATGTTGAGGGCAAAGAGCCCCAGAGATGTTAGAGTATTCTCCTCAGAACAGAGCCCCTCACTAGAAGAATTGGGCCACAACTCATGGCCTGATGCCACTGAGCTGGCATAGAGGACTGAGTGAGCATGTGAGGAGGGTGATGTGGCAGGACTGTGTGGCAGAAGTGACATCTCCTCTCCTGTCATCCATCCTATGTTTCCTTAGGGCATGTGGAACATTTTAGCTTTGCCCTCTTGTGAAGGGTAACCAAGGTGCTAGTTCTAGCCACTGTCATACAGGTACTACCAAGGTAAGTATCCTTTGTTTTTGTCCATCACCACTTCCTCCATCCTACAGCCTATGGGGATTAGCATGGTACTGTTATTCAGAGTTGAATTCAATCCTAAGATGTTGCAATACTTGCCACAGGTAGTAGTCATTCAACCACAGGGCACTATGGGAGATGTCCCTCAATAAGCTTTCTCTTCTCAAAAACACTTTCTCTTGCCATTTGTCCCTCCCTTTTGGGGCTTTCCTCAGAGTCATCCATTGATTCTGCTCTCCACTCACATCCCAAGCCTCTGTGCAAGGAAGCATATACCTGGCCAGTCATCTTACCTTACCCACAGAAGGGTCAGCTTGCTCAAATGGAAAACTTCTCTGTAAGTTGGTTACTTAAAGCCTCAGAGCTTCCAGTACCTCACAGAGGCAGCCAATATGTTTGTATCCCAAGCCCCAGTTGCAGCCTGTCCTGTTGCCATCTAGCTCCCCAACAAGGTAACCGTCCTAGGTCCTAGGTTGTTGTTCTTTTTCTTTGACAGAGGGTCTCTAGGTAGCCAATGAGGCAAGTGTTCTGCTACAAATCTTTTTTTGGCACCCAAGCAACCTGTTTACCCTTCCTCCCTGGCAGGCACTTTGAATTCCTGGATGCTGAGGTAACTCTTGTTCCCTGGGATTAGGGGAAGAGGCCAGAGGTAGGTTGGCAACAGGTTCCCCATTAAAGTCTCAGGACAAAGAGTGACTGGTGTGTAACCCCATGCCTTGCCCCTACCTCCCTCCCGTTGCAGGATGTGGCGAAGATGTACGATGCCCAAGATGGCTTCCAGCTGCTTCTCCGAACAGCCCTTCCTCCGCATATCCTCCGTAGAATCGGGATAGATCACTTGGTCGCGCAGGGAGCCCACGGACATGTATGGCCTGTGGGAAAGCTGCATGTGTACTGGGGCAAGGTAGCCCTGTTTTCCAGTAGTGCTCTGTGTGTCCAGAGTGGCCCTGGCCACAGAGCTTTTCAACCATTGACATACCACACCCAGGCACTTGCCCAGCTAACATGTCCATATAGTCACATGTGTGCAAGGACATAAGTATGTGTATCATCCTTATTTGTGGACATGAGTGTAAGACCCACCATCCCAATCTGAAACGGACAGGACTAGATGACTATTGGGATCTGGTGTAATATCTTGGCATCCTCTCCTGAGAAGTGTACTCTCCCACTGCACAGATGGGAAAAGGTGGGGGAAGACACAGAAGACAGGTTAACTCACCTCTGAGGGATATAGAACATGCGCTGGGGTGGGGGCTTATAGAGTACACCACTGTATGTGGGCCAGAGTCCACCCAGGATTCGGAACAGCGAGCTCTTGCCGCAGCCATTGGGGCCTGTGATGAGCAAGTGCATGCCTTCTTCCACCTGTGGAAGAATCAGGGCATGGCATCCAGAGCTTCAGTCTCTTTCCCCATACCTGGAATCACTGTGGCCTCCTTCCCAGTCTCATAAAACATTCTACATCTGGGATGGGGATGCAGCTCAGCTGGCAGGGTGCTTGCTGAGCATACACAGACCACGGGTTCAATCTTCAGTACCATATAAACCACGTATGCTTGTAATGCCAGAATTTGAAAGATAGAAATGGGAAGATCATAAGTTCAAGTTCAATTCAACTTAAATCCTTGGCTACACAATAAGTTCAAGGCCAACTTGAGCTACACCAGATCCTGTCTCAAAAAAAGAAAGGAAGGAAGCGAATAAGATAGGAATGAAGAAAAGCAAGCAAGCTAGCTTCCTTTACTATACAAGCAAGCTAGCTTCCTTTACTATACAAGCAAGGTAGCTTCCTTTACTATACAAGCAAGCTAGCTTCCTTTACTATACAAGGCTGCCAGGTGGGAAGGGTCTTGCTGTTGCCTAGGCTGGTCTGGAACTCAGTCTTCCTGCCTTAGAATCCCAAGGGCAAGGATTTTAAGTGTGTGTCACCAAGTCATCAAGCCCATTCTTTTTTTTCCTTTTTTTTTTGTTGAGACAGGGTGTCTCTGAAGCTTTGGAGCCTGTCCAGGAACTCACTCTGTAGATCAGGCTGGCCTAGAACTCACTGAGATCCATCTGTCTCTGCCTCCCAAGTGCTGGGATTAAAGGCGTGAGCCACCAAGCCCATTCTTGATTTCTTGGCAAGTGACTATAAGGCAGCAGAGATGGGGTCCAGTATGCAGAGCCTCAGTTGAATGCCAGGTCTAGCATATAGGGGATTGGACAAGACTTGGTTCTGTCCCCTAAGGCCCTAACATGCTGGATAGCACAAGCCAAACACAGGGGCCTTATTGGCCTTTAGGCCCCAGAGTAGCTGAGCAATGGAGTTCTGGCAGCCATGGCAGGAAGGAGGGGTTAGTTCATTTAGTGCCACTGCTAGCTAGGCAGAGAGACTGGGTCACAAAGGAGACACAGAACTCCACAGCAGATGTGGTATGGCCATCCCCAAGACTATCATCCTCAGTCCCTTCCTTCTTTCAGTGTGGGCATTTCCTTATCTGCAAGTGATAAGGGTGTTGCAGCACAGGGCTCCCAGGAGGATCCAGGTTCCAGCCTTTGATTTACCTTGAGCAATGTGATAGGTTGACCTGTGCACCCTGGATTTATCTGAAGTCCTATGTCCTACTGTCTCAGAGTGGAAACTGCATTGCACATGAAATTAGCTAAATGGACACTAAGGCACACTGGAGGGGAGTGTGCTAAATCCAACATGGCTGGAGTCCTTACAAAAGGTAAGATTCAAATAGACACACACAGAGGGGTGTGTATGTGTGTGAGGATAGAGGCAGAGAGTAGGGAGATACAGCAGAAACCCAGGAATATTAAGGACTGTCTAAACCAGAAGTCAGGCAAGGCCTGGGGTGCACATTCTCTCCAAGAAGGAACCATCTTACCCTTTGAAGCTAGATTTCTGGCCTCCAGAATATGGAAGGAGTCCATTTCTGGTGATAATGCTGCTCAGTCCAGGGGGCTTGTTTAGGCCCCAGGACACTCACCAGCATAGGCAGTTGGTTCTGAAGGACAGGAGTGGCAAGAGGGTTTCAGGCTCCCCCAGGGCCTCCCCACTCTTCCACCAGATTCCTTGGCAGCCTTGTTCTCAACCCAGGTGCAATCTGCTCACCCAGGCTGCAGCATCTTGGATTGTTTGGCAAACCAGGAAACTACCTACCTTGGGTCCATCAGGGACCACACCATTATGTTATACTGTTTAGAGAGGAGACATATTCTGTACACTGCCTCAAGTGGCTTTCTAGGATCTTGCTCTTCTTCTTCAGGCTCAACCCCTGAGTGAAGGCCAAGAGCTGATATTCCACTTCCTCTTGCATCTTTCCAGCTTCCTCCCTTGTTGGGACAAGGCAGGCCCAGGTCTCTTTGTCTCTCAGCCCCTAACTCCAGTTGTGCCTACCTATGCTTTGAGGAAAAGCTTTACTGGGCTTCCTCTCATGAAATGATTATCATCCTTTGGTGGCTCTTTTTTTTGTTTTTCAAGACAAGGTTTCTCTGTAGCTTTGGAGCCTTTCCTGGAACTCACTCTGTAGACCAGGCTGGCCTCAAACTCACAGAGATCCTCCTGCCTCTGCCTTCTGAGTGTTTAGATTAAAGGTGTGCACCACCATACCAAGCAGTGGGTAATTTTTGAGGGCAGCCCACTCTCTGATTTATCTTTGGTTTCTAATAGCTCAGAGTTCAGGGAAGCCTTGTGGGAAGAGCAAATGATCAAACCAGAAACACTTTGGTAACCCTTGGACAATGCTGGTAATTGTTAATGTCATGTTGGTCTCTCAGCTTGACCTTGGCCCATCTTCCACGCAGACCCAAGGACAACACCACCACTGATAGCTAATCAAGATGCTAAGGGCTACAGTTCACAGGCGCAGGTGGCCAGATAACCTGTCCCCAGCTACTTGGCTTAGATTGGTTAGTACTTCAGGTTGGGTATGCTCCTCCATTTGACCTACCCTGATGTTGAGGCTGGCCACCACCACCTCTCCTGTGGGTGTGATGATAGGGATGTTCTCACAGATGATCCCCTGCTCCACATCTACCACTTGGCCTGTAGAGAACATGGAAGGATAGGGACACAGCATTTTTCTGCTTTTCCTATGCCCTGATGCTCACCCCTTCTCCCTTGGCACAGGCTTAATCTACCTCAATAGTAGGCCCTGGGTTCTTAAATAGAATGGTGTGATCCAGGGCCCATGGAAAAACAGAGGTTTTCTAACAAGTTAATAACCCCAGAGTCAAGTAGTATGCCCTCAGTTGCCTCCTTTTGGTCCTCTGGAACCCAAGGGATTGAGTGGGTAGTTTTTTCTTTTCTTTTTCTTTCTTTCTTTTTTTTGTTTGTTTTTTGAGACAGGGTTTCTCTGTAGCTTTGGAGCCTGTCCTGGAACTAGCTCTTGTAGACCAGGCTGGCCTTGAACTCAGAGATCCGCCTGCCTCTGCCTCCACTGCCCAGCTTGCGTGGGTGGTCTTGCCCTGTGACACCCTCTCTTGGCAATATTGTAAGATCAGCTTCAATGCCTGGGCCCGTCTGCTGCAGCGCCCTAATTCCTGTGAACTGGCAGCTGGGTGGACTTTCTTTTGTGCTTGTGCTTTTGCCTTGACTTTCTTTTTCTTTTGTTTCTTTTTGAAACAGGGTCTTATATATACCATAGCCCTCACTGGCCTTGAATATGCAGCAGTCCTGCCTCAGTCTCCCAAGTACTGGGATTAAAGGCATTAGCTCTCACTTATGAATGTAAATATTTTATTTATTTACTTATTCATTTATTTAATTTTAGACAGAATGCTGACCTTGACACCATCATGTGTGCTTTATGTGGCAGGAGGGATTGAATAGAGGGCCTTGTGTATGCTAGGCAAACACTAACAGAGCTATATTCCTAGCCATGCAATGCCCTTTTTTATTGCAATGTTGGGAAATGAACCCAAGGTCTCATACATGTTAGGCAAGTACTCTACCACTGAACTACACCCCTGTCCCTCACTCACTGCCTTGATTTATCTGTTTGCCTTGTGTGGGTGTGTGATATCCAGCATTGAGAGTCCAGAACCCCCTCTGTCTTAACTGGTAATCCAAACCAACACACTTGCGAGGATGTGTCAGCAGCTGAACCGGTAGTCAGTGGATGGAGAAGGCAGGCTGCTGGGCCAGTCCCCTCCCAAGTGACTTAGTCTTAAATGACCTTTCTGGCAATGAGTGCTAAGTGGATGAGACAGGGTACCCAGGGCTGCTTGAGTGTTGGGGTGGTAATGTGAAGAGACAAAGCAATGGGTAGGAAGGCAGAGGAAGCACTTTACACAGAGGGTACCTTACCTTGAATCTTCAGGGGCCCCTCTACACGGACACCAGACCGTACCATGGCCCCAGGCCTAGCCTGAGCCTCCTCTAGATCCCCAGTCCTCTTAAAACGACAGTGTTGGACATCTTCAAAAACCTGGAACATCTCGTACACCCTGGCTGTGTAGCCAGCCAGCTCTGTCACCTATAAGGACGGTGACATGGGCTCAATCCCAACCAGTTTGGGAATGGGAAAGTGGGCAGGGTGGGAGCTGCACTGGGGTTACCTCCTTGTAGGATGACATGATCCTCTCAGTGGCATCTGCAGCAGCTGTGAGGAGGTTTCGGGCAATGGTGAAGGCTTCTGTGCGCTCACTGACCAGCTCCTCCTCCTTCATTTCTAAGGCTGCCTTCTTCATGGCTTCTGAGTCTACAAGCCAAGGTTGGGGGCAGCACAGACAGTGGAAAGTCAAGGCCCACCATGGAAAGATAAGCATTGTGCATACCATGTTATGACAGGCAGATGTAATAGAAGCACATATGTTCTCACAGCATAAATGAAAACTGACTCAAAGGAGCAAATGGGTAAAACTTGCTCTTGGATTTTATTTCTTGGCTATGAGACTAGAAACATAAGCAATAAAAGAAAAGCAGATCAACCTGAACTTCAAAATAAATACTTTTGAGCACTGTGGGACATCATCAGCAAAGGGCAAAGGCAACATACAGACAGGGAAAGAATACTTGTAAACCACATGGCTAGTAAAGGTATAGACCTCTAAAACTTTTCTTAGCCCAGAGCAACTTAGCATCTGGGTTGTGGAGGCAGGAGGATCTTGAGTTCACAAAGGTATATATGCCAGGCGTGGTAGTCACACCTATAGTCTCAGTTCTCTGAAGGCTGAGGGAAGAGGACTGCCACAAGTTCAGGGCCAACCTGAGCTATATAGTGTGAAACATTTTCTCAAAAAAATCGAAGATACATAAAGAGCAATAAGGTGGGTTGGTGAGGTGGCTCAGCTGGTAAAGATGCTTGCCACCAAGCCTGATGACCTGAGTTTGATCCCCAGGATCTGTATGGGAACTAACTTCCAAAAGTTATCTTCTGACCTCTATATGTGTGTAGTAACATGTGTACTTTCTCATCTTACTACCATAACAAATAAATAAATAAATAAATAAATAAATAAATAAATAAATAAATAAATGTCATCCTAATCAGGGAAGCTGGAACAAAGGGAGGTAAGAGCAGACATTGGTCAGGCGAGAAGTGGTACCCCCACCCATGTCTGGGAGGAGATAAAATGGAAAAGCACTTGGCAGTTCCTTACAAAGCTAAACAGTGAATTACCATAGGACCTAGGAATATAGGCCTGGCCTATAGTGCAAATTCAAAAACCAAAAATAAATTTAAAAAGGAATGATAAGAAATGCTCGGAAGATGTATGGAAAGGTGAACCTCTCTTCTTTTTTGTGCAGGAATGTAAATGGGTAGAGCTGCTATGTCAATCACTGTGGAGGATCCTCAAAAAACTGAAAATAGAACTTCCATATGACCTACCTGTACCATTTCTGGACAAACACCTAAAGGACTCTAAGTCCTACCACAGAAATACTTGCGCATCCATGTTTATTGCTGTGCTATTTACAATAGCAAAGAAATTCAGCCAGCCTAGATGTCCATCAATAGATGGATAATGAAAATGTGATACATATATACAATGGAGTTTTATTCAGCCATAAAGAAAATGGATAGAACTAGAGATCATCATACTAAACTGAGTGTAGCTGCGCAGTGATAGCTCACGCCTTTAATCCCAGCACTCAGGAGGCAGAGGCAGGTGGATCTCTGAGTTTGAGGCCAGCCTGGTATACAGAGCAAGTTCCAGGACAGGCTCCAAACCTACCCAGAGAAACCCTGTCTCAAAAACCAACCAAACAAAATAAGAAAGAAAGCTGAACATAGTAGTGGTGAATGCCTTTTATCCTAGCATTTGGGAGGCAGAGGCCAACCTGGTCTATATAGTGAGTTCTGGGACAGCCAGAGCTACATAGTCGGACCCTGTCTTAAAAAAACAAACAAAGCCGGGCAGTGGTGGTGCACGCCTGTAATCCCAGCATTCGGGAGGCTGAAACAGGTAGATCTTTGTGAGTTCAAAGCCAGCCTGGGTTGCAGAGTGAGTTCCAGGACAGGCACCAAAGGTATACACAGAAACCCTGTCTTGAAAAACAAACAAAAAAGAAAGAAAAAAAAGAAAAACAAACAAGCAAATATGTCTTTATGAAATTTTTGCTACACACAATGAATATATAGTTAAAAAAACAATTATAATAGGCCAGATGTGATGGCACATGTCTGTCTCAAAAGAACAGAGAGAGAAGAATTGTGGTATATGTGTGCAATGAAATATTAGTCAGTCATAAGAGGGAACGAAGGACTGGTTCACTTCCAACATAGATGAACCTTGAAACAATTATGCTCACTGAAAGAAGCCAGACAGCAAAGGTCATATATCATATGATTCCATTTTTATGTGATGTCTGGAATAAGCAAATTCATAGAGATAGAAGGCAGATTAGAGGGTGCCAGGAATTGATTGAGGATTAGGAGTGACTGATAATGGATATGGAATTTCCTTTAGAGGTAATCAAAATGTTCTGCATTTAAGATAGTGGTGATGATTGCACAATTGTTAAAAAAAACCCCGATATATATCACCACTTGACTTGAGGTGTGTGCGTGTTTTTTTTTTTGGTTTTTCGAGACAGGATTACTCTGTAGCTTTGGAGCCTGTCTTGGAACTAGCTCTTTTAGACCAGGCTGGCCTTGAACTCACAGAGATCCACCACTGCCCAGCTGAGGTATATTTTTTTAAAAGGCTGAATTGTATGGTCTGTTCATCACATCTCAATAACATGTATTAAGAAAAGGAGCTGAAGTCGGGTGGTGGTGGTTCGTGCCTTTAATCCCAGCACTCAGGAGGCCGAGGCAGGTGGATCTCTGTGAGTTCGAG
>LOJH01059055.1:0-11319 GCA_001685095.1 Ellobius talpinus
GGGAGGAGGGGAGGAGGTGGAAATTTTTTAATAATAATAATAAAAAAGAAAAATTGGAAAAAAAAGAAAGGAAGACTTGTTCATCTGTTAAAGATCCTCTGTAAAATAGGGAGAAATTAACACAACACAGGTTGAGCCAATTGAACTGGCTTGTTTCTGTCATTATGGTGACTTTGGGAAATTCTGTTTTCCTTAATTCTGCTGCTTTACTGTATCATAAATATATTGTTTACTAACTCAAGAAAAAATACACAGATTACACATTTTTAAAAAAATTTTCTTTCATGTGTACTTGAAATTTCTACTCCTGTTCAATTTTTCTTCTCAAGCCAATGATCTGATACATTATGATTGTATATGAAGTATAAAGATACTGTAAAAAAGCAAGAAGTTTTAATATGAATATGATTAAATTATAGTTAATAACTGGCCCTTACTGAGAGTTTAGTATATTTGGAGTATTGTATTAAAGTTATATACATACAACATACATACTTATAATACATTTCTAAAACCCTCATAGCAACTCTATAATGGGTAATTTTTTTTGATTTTCAGTGCTATATTACAATACATTTATTATACATAATAAAGTGTTTAGTTATGTTATTTCCTGCATGACATGTATATTTTGATCATATTCATGTCCACCCTTCTCTTTTGTCCCCTCCTAAGGCATGATGAGGTTTAGTCACTTGGTCATGGACATAACCTCTTTCTTTATTAATGTTATTTCAACAGTGAATCCTGGCAGCTAGTTTGCTCTATTATTTCTAAAGGGTTAGTTCACCTTACAGAAGAAGAAACAAATGAGTTTCAAAATCCATAAAGTAGAAACTGGTAGGATAGGGGCATGATCTAGGTCGGTGTTCTACTGTGACTCTGACAATGACCACCACATGTTCTTTAGAGCATCAGATACTGTGATGGAATAGTCAGAGCCTGAATGAAAAGTCAGAAACATGTGACTTGGTAAGACAGGTAATAGAAAACCAACTCGGCCTAAAGGTATTTGACTAAGGGCTTAGCATATGATATACTATTAAAAAATATAATTCTGTGATAAATTCTTGTTGTAAGCACCATTTTCTTTAAATGACCAGTTAAGGGGCAGCCATATGGCCTCTCACTGGAGAGCTGACAGACCCTTCCCATGTATCTGTTTCCCTTGAGCAAGGATTTTTCATCTAAGCACTCCCGTTTGGGCAACTGGCCAGAATTCATCATGGCAGAACAATTCTTTTGAATGTTCTTTGATTGCTCTACTGAAACTTGATTCTAGCTGTGAGCCCCACTGTCACTGAGGCTGCTGCTGCTCCTTTGGAAGTCTTTGCTCCAATCATGACTTCCCTGGGCAACTTGCACATGCTTTTGAAACTCCTCCAATCAAATGAGTTCCATTTAATTCTAGATGACTCTGATCACCCCACAGCAAGGACAAGACAAAGATCAGTTTCCCCACTGACACAGCAAAACACCTGTGATTGACCCAGGATGCTTGTGACTAGTCGGGTAGATTGAAGAGGTATCTGCAAGTGAGGCTGTTATTGTGAGAATTATAATCTGAGTATGTATGGAGCTTTCTTTTCTATAATGGCTAGTTTCTTAGTCTTATCTAGACACACGCTCAGCCATCTTTCTCTCGTGTCACACCTCCACTTCTTTGACGTTAACTCCAGAAAAGCCTTCTTTCACGTAGCCTTTCAGTGTATGATTGTGTTCTTCATCTTCAAAGAGTGAGATGGCTGTTCAAAGAACCTAAGAGCCCTGGGCCTCTTAGCAGCATCGTGATGGTCCACTGTTCCAGAGGCCATCCAGTATTGGAAATTAGAGCCCTGAGCCTTCAGAATGGGAGAGCTGCATACCTTGATCTTTGAGGACTGGAGAAGGCTCCAGTTATAAAAGACAAGGGACCCAACATATGAACTTCATGATCTCTTAACCTATCTTCTGAGGACTGGGTTGCTTGCTTTCAAAGACTAAAGTAGTATGAATCTGACCTGAACATATAGAGCTATAAATTTGTGTCTTTAAAACCATTTCCTCGAGTCAGAGACCTCTGGCTTTGAAAGCTGAGATCTTGCTCTGACTTGAACACATAGACTATGGCCCTCCTGTGTTTCAAGCAGGATTTCATAAGTCTTTAGTTCTCAGGCTTGAAAATCATAGTCTTTGGGCTACAGCACCCTGGTCACTGGATGTTGGAACCTCAGGGCTGCTAAAACTAAGGAAGGTTCTCTTGCCTGTTCATGATTTCTATTAAAATATGGCAAAAGGACTTTTAGCCAGTCATTGTGAAAATGGGGCATCATAGGGAGTTTTTAAAAGAAGTTCCCTCAGGTGAAATGTTTCTGGCATTAGAAGTTCAGCTTGTTATGATGTAACTCCATATTTGCTGTTATAGGATTAAGAAGGCACTGAGCCTCATGCTACAGATGTCAAGTTAACTTTATCACTGAGTTTAGTATTACAGGAGCTTCTGCATCAATTGCACATTTTTTTCTCCCTAAGGAGTTCCACAGTGACCCAAATTTACAGATTTGAGATAGGGCATTCCCATTATAAGACAAACATGGCTGCTTTATTTTAAAAAGTTCAATTGAGGTCATTTAAGTCAGAAAAAAATGCCCCTGAATTATCTACTATTTCTAGCTTATCTATATACATAGGTCCAAGGCCTTTATGTCAAAAAGTCAGCTGCTGTAATCCAGGTGTAGTCCCACACAGCAGATGAGGCAGACACAACAGTCTACATTTATCTTAATTCTGTCGTTTCCAAGGAAACAGTACTCTGAAGGAGCAGGCACTGAGTTTTCAATGTTGTATCATCCTAGCCTGCTATTCAGCTTTACCCATAGTTAGGCACATCAAAATCAAAACCGAGAAAGATACTAGCATCTAGCAATTCTCCCAAAAGGATGAAGATGAGCATAGACATCAATGAATGGGTGTGTCCTTGAATACTGCCTGCTTTAGGATTATCACCTGATAGTAATTAGGAGAAACAATTTATAAATGAAATACTATAAAGCAGTATTATTTCAGACAAATGACATAGTGACCAGTATTTTCACAGAATATTATTCTTTCTTGTTGAATATATGAATTCTAAAATCAAAATACATGTCAGCAGGGTTCTGGGCATCCAGGAAATTATATTAAGCAATAACAAGAAGAAAAGACACTCTTAATCAATAATACCAAGCAATTATAAAATCTAGCAATTTTTTTTGCATTTTCTCAAGATCAATACTGATTAACAAAACATGTCCAATTTCCAAGATAAAATTGAAGCATTACTGGTAAGTTTGTACTACTCTAATACCTTATTTTATTGGTTTAAAGTTATTTGCAGCCTGGTGTGGTGGCACACACCTTTAAAACCAGCACTTAGCAGGCAGAGACAGGTGAATTTCTGTGAATTCAAGGGTAGCCTGGTCTGGGGCAGCAAGGGATATATAGTGAGATCCTTTCCCAAAAAAGAAAGTTGGTTATTTACCCATCAAATCCTAATTGGACTTCTCTGATGTTACAGGCACTGTGCTAGTCTCAGGTAGGTATTTGTGAAACTGTCCTGGGTCTTGCTGTCATGGGACTTGCTGACTAGTAGGGGAAGAGAAATTAAAAACAAACATGAATAGAATGATATATAAAGTTACAAAGGTCAAAATGTTTTGAGAGAGGCTAAAGGGTGTAAAGAAATTGTGATGAGATTTGGATTAGTCAGGGTAACCAAAGCAAGGCTTCCTGAAGAAGTACTGTCTCACCATATGGTGGCATGCTGGTTAGCTGACTTTAAAAAAGGCACAGAGAAAAAAATTCCAGGCTTTGGGAAAATTGCATAAAAAGTGTTTTTTTAGCAGAAAAGTAAATATGACACATTTGCTAACATTTTGTCAGAAATGTAGTGTGATTTGTATGTACTTCTCCCAAGATCCTAATGCATTTGTATGTAGCATCTTTTTAAATTCTAGATTGTATTTAATCAATAATGTTTTCTCTTCATTGATAACAAGAGGTATGATAATTTATAAAGATAAAATGATCAAAATAAACACCTTTGGCTTCTTGAAGTTAAAATTTAACAGAGAATCAAGTATGACAGTGCTAACTTTAAGACACCATGGATTTATAAATACGAGGCATGTGATCTCAGGTAGACTAGCTACCTACCTTTGAAGGAAAATAAGATCTCTTTTTAGATGCGAATGCAGATAAAACATCGGGCATTAAGAATTTCCACAAATTCCTTACACAAGTTTAAGCAGATACCTGCCCCTGTGGTCATCAATTATGCAAATAATGGTTGAGGCATTCTATATTGAATGTTTTTAGCTATTGTTGGTTTAGTGGATTTACTATCAGATAGATAACCTTAGTCTCACTGAAGATATTTTCTGACTTTGCCTATATAGCTTTTAATTGTTCTACTTACTGAGATATATAAATTGTACACTGACACAAATACAATATGATAACATATTCATAGATTGAGAGAGTTGTATTTTAAAAAGCACATTTCTATCTACATAATATTCCTTAACCATAGTTATAACAGACTTTTATTTTAGAGTTGTCGAGTGACTGTCTGCCAGTAAGGGACTGAGGCAAGACTAGTTAGGACACTTGGTCTAATATAAATGTCTCACCTCCGGAAAAGAAAGAGCATCCCCTTGGGAAAAAATGTTATTGGTTGAGTCTTTCTTTAGACTGCCTAGAAACTGAAGCTGCCAGCAGGATGTTAGAGAGCATTTGCTGGAATCAACTTTGCTGAGATTTTTCTTGGGAGAAATTTTACAGCATATTTAATCAGGCGATCAAGAAAGAACAGCTGTTTGTGTATGAAGCATCAGTAAAGCTGCTAAGATTTATATAATCTTTAGTGTTCAACAGATTGCTGGCATTTATAAGACAGCCATATATGCATATGTTCATATACAGTCATGTATGCTACCTTTCCTCTGCCTCCATAGAGGAGCTTCCTAAGAGGGAATGCCTTTGAAGAGAAATAAGAAAATTTGCTAGAAGGAGTGGTGGGATTCATGGAAATCTGGGAGAGTAAACATTGTGCAGCAGAAGGCAATTATAATCCCAGCACAGGTGAGAATAAGACAGGAGGATGGCCAGTTTCAAGATCAGTCTTGACTAAATGGAAAGTTATAGCCATTCTGGGTTACGTGGGAAGATCTTGTCTCAGGAAGTATTTTAAAAGTTGATGATTCCAGTGCCCTCCTGAAATGGTTAAGCTAATTGTTTAGTTATACTGTATGGAGGTTGACATCTTACATGAAAACAGAAGCTGGATCATTGGTCTAACAGTATTCAAAGTAGCAAGATCCAAGTCTTTACATGTTGGTCTCTTCTTATCATCACTAGGCTGCTCATTTAAAACTCTGATGACTGGGGCTACTCAGTAAAATGCTCTTTGCCAAGCATGAAGACCCAATTTTGAATACTTATTATCTATACAAAAGCAGGACACTGTAGTCCACATCGCAATCCCAGTCCTGTTGAAACATTTCCTTTGTTTCAATCCCTAACTTTAAGTTCCACAGTATGGCATTGATAATTCCAAAATAATAGCCCCTTACACCTTCATGGAATATCTAATAGTTTCCTAACTTTCCTGGTAAACCATTGGCTTTTCCACCTCTGGGACTTGTTTTTGTTTGTTTGTTTGCTTTTGGTTTGTTTTTCATCCTTATCTTCTGTAGCATTAAGTTAAAGAAACAAGTCAAAATCTGTTCCACTGCAATCATATTTCAGTACGAACACAGTTAATCACACTTTATTCTGAGTTTACAGAGCATGTCATGTCCACTCTGTACACCTGTGATCAGATTTCTTGTTACATATGTGAAAGGTTGGGAAGGGCCTAGTCTTTGGAGTCCAGCAAGCTCTGTTTCAACTCCATCACTTGCCTACTCCGTGATCTAATAAATGTCTTAGGACAGTCTCTGCTTTGCTTTGGTGGCAACAACTCTGAGTTCTTAGTGATTTAATGGAAGATGGATTTCATTTGAGGGGTCCAGTGTGAGTTGAGCAGCTCTTGAGTGGCTGACATATGAATCCCATTTTCTGGCTCAGTTATAGAATGTAGTTACAATTTTGATTCTGAAGAATAAATAAAATCTGGAAGTATCATACAAAAATACTGTCTTGTTTGGTAAATGACTCTTTTCCTTTCTGTTTGCCTTCCATTGGCCAGCACTGTCAAGTAGCCCTATCTGATTTCAAAGTACATCAGAAATAAAGTGTGGCTGCTAATTATCTGTATTATAAAATGCATTACTTTTCTGAAATACCCCTGACTGATTATACGAGAATAAAATGAGGCAGTAAGTCCCAGATGTCTTCCATGTAGAAGTTGCTAGATAAATGGTAATTGATCTCCGCTTCCTTTAATGTTGCTTCTTAAAAGACCTAATGCATATTCCTCTTTGTTACTTACTTCTGTCATTGAACACATGCTTGGATGATTATCTTGGATTTGCACATTAGAACTGGACAATCCTCTGGTGATGCTCTTTGCATGCACACCTTGCTGTGGTACCATCTTTTCTTCATTCCCTTGCTTCTTCCCAAAAGGATACTCATTTGATTTTAAGAAGGTTGACTTAATGACTCTCATACTAATACCTGTTTTCAGTACATTTTATGTTTGCCTGTGTTCATTTGTGTGCTTGCTTGCACAACATAGTCATATTAAGTTATTCTTTCTGTAAGATTTTGATGATAAATGCTCTAAGATTGTAACTCCCTATACAGGCTATCCTCTCTAAGGGGGACACTGGATATATTCAACATTAAACTTGGCTCTACTTGTCTACAGATATTTACATGCTGATTTCTATTCAAGTTAACTTATAATAACAAAAGCATGGCATAATTTAGAGTGTAAAGGAGTAATAAAATATTTCCTGTTACATACATCTATTTTAATTACTATCTTTTTTTAAAATTTCTCTTCCAACCTCTGTTTCTAAGAAAAAAATATCATTTTATGTTCTAATCAGAAATGGCCTGTGATAGGTTCATGTAGGTACAAAACTCAAATTTTCTAACTTCTGTGTTCCTTTCTTTTTATTTTTACCTTTTCTAATTTTGGACCACATCTTCCCCTTCTTTTGAGAGTGTGTCAGTGGTCGAAGTATGGGAATGTCAGGCCTGTAGCAGAGAGTGAGCTGTGACTGCCTCTCAGACAAATATAAACTTTCTCTTCACTTTTCCTCTTCCTTTGGATTTCACTTTCCTCTGCTTCTTTACCGTCTTCATCATTTACTCTATTGTGTTCACATCTATTTTCTGGGATATGATGCCTCACACTAGATGAAGCCTGGTGGGAAAAAATCACCATGTCCATGAGGTATATTTTTAGGTATTGTGCTGTTATAATTTGTCCGTTTAGCAGTAGTCTTTTCTAGCCATCAAGTTGCATGTATCTTCATCTTGGCCCAAAAGTAAGTGCATTTTCATAGCTCTTATGAATTCCTTTGAGACTTTCTAGGGAAGATACTCAATTATAAAATAGGGAAAAAGTGGCTTTTTCTATTGAAAATGTGGCAAGAGAAGCCTCTAGCACTTCTGCTGAATAAAGAGTTCCTTTGCAACATCACTGATTATGGTAACAGAATGGCTAAGAGGTGATAGAGGTGGTGGCCAGAGCTTGCACTTCTACCTACACTGAATACAACAACACTAATTCATTCTTACATTTTCATTTGTGTAAGGGCTGCTTCCTGAAGATGCTGTGCTGAGTCCTAATGCCAATACAAAAGCTATTGAAATACATCCTTAAAATATGCTGAGGAAAGGTGAATGTTTTAATTAATACAGTTTCTGTGTTGTTATTTCAGGTCTGGGCAGCCAGAAGCTGAATGAGCAGCCTCCAACTACACTAGCTTCCTCACAAGAGTTTCTGGAACATTCTGTAACACACATAATTCTCCACCTAGGCTTTTACACCTGATATTTTTCTACCTGGCATACTGTTTTCCTGTCTCATCCTATGTTGTGCACTTTTCTCTTGTTGGAGAATTGCCAAGAATACCAGATTGTTTGGCTAGGGAGCCCCAGGGACCTACCCATTCCTACTTTTTCAACGTAGGATAAAGTACATGCCACCATGTGGGCTTGTTTGAACTTAAGTCCTCTTTTAAAGCTGTTTACTGTCTTATCTATCTCCTCAATAGTTTTACTATCTTTTATTTATTTTTATTTCCCTCTATGAGACAGAAAATTTATTGTTCACCTCTGTATTCTTAGCACCCAGAAGAGTGTTGTTAACTTAACATGTGTTCAATAAATATAAATTGAAATATAGTCACTAAAAATTGAGAAAAAAGTTATTTGTTATTCAATAAGCAAAAAACAAAACAAGTAAACAAATGCTACACTCAATTTATTTCTTAAATATTCTTTTGTAAATTTTGATAAAATATGTAACTTGTACTAAATGGGAAACTTAAAGTCATTTAGAGAACACCATCATCTATAATAAATTGTCATATATAATATATGCAATTTTCCCTCCCAACAATTTTGTTATGCTAGTTAAATGAATGACCTTCATTTAATTGTATTTCAGAGATTAAAAATAGCAAAAGCAAGTTGTACAGGGCATTGGTATTCTATAAAGAATTCATCTTCCATTCTAGCTGTAGATTGATCAACAAGCAGAAAGAAAATATGAAAAGAAAAGTAAGATTATATACAACCAACCAGGGGAAACAGCCTTGCTGTACAGGGTTAGAGAGAAAAAAATTACAGGCCTATCTTTTGTTCTAAGTGCCTTGGCAAGTTTCCTTTAATTGCAAAGTTATGATCTTGATAAATTGATTTTAAAGATGTGGTAATGGTAGTGATTAATCTGTTCCTCCCCATGGCCCCATAGCGCTTGGTGTGGGCCTTTACTGAAGCACTTAACAATCTATCTGGATTTAGAGATACCTTTGGGAGGGTCCCCCTCATTCAAAGGATTGTGTATCCTAGAAAACAAAAGCAGCTGAACTCAACCACTACCTATCTTTCTTCTTTTTATTGTTTGAGCATTTCATACATGTACATAGTAAATTTTGATCAAAGCCACAAACCATTTCTTTCTCTCTAATTCTTCTCCTATCTGTCTGTCTCCACTTATTTTCATTTTATGTACTCTTTTTCTAAGTCAACTGAGTTCACCTGCTTTTACCCATATGGGCATGGATGTAGGATTATTGACTGGATTAATGGGTAGTATGTGGTTCAGACCACATACTTGAAGAAAATGGATTCAACTACCCTTTGACCTCTATGATTGTTCTATCCTGTCTGGACAACATTGTTATATTGTAGTCATCTACTATTTATGGCTTTTTTTCCCTAACTTCTGCCATGGGAAGAGGGGATGTAATACAAATGTATCATTTGAGATTAAGTATTCATTAGTCTTTTCTATATGTTGACCAGTTGTGAGTTCCTTTAATAATCAGTGTCCACTATGAAAGAGAAGCACCTCTAATAAATGTTGATGCACTAATCCATGAATATAAAGATAGGTACTTAGGAGACTGTTTAACAATAAATACACTTAACAGAATAATAATGGTTGGTTCTCACTTGCAGCTTATGGCCTACCAAGCCACTTGTTCTTAGTCCCATTAAGGATGCAAGACTTGAGTTTCATCCTGAAGAACTGGCCTAAAATCTACGCGGAAAGTAGTTGGTTATACCTGTAACACTCATGCCACTATTGTACTAGGGGTCATATTTTGTTCTACCGCTTTTGTCTGTATCTCTTTTGGCTCACACAGTGAAAACTTTATTATTTCACTTCCCAAGTGGTTTGCATAGTCTTTCAGCACTATGAAAATTGGTCATATGTTGTGCTTGTTGCTCCTGTTGTTATTGTAGAAATTTCTGTTATTGGAGACCGTGGTTATTTTTATTGTCTAGCTTGTTTATTTGTTTTGCTATAGAAGATATAATTTGAGGTCTTGGTTCTTAAAAAGCATTTATCAAATGTTGGTTAAGTTGTTGTAATTGAAATCAAGAAGATAGAATAAATCTCCACAAGAGAAGAAAGGGAACCTAAAGTAAACATTACCATTTCCTTCGTAACATAGAAGTAAGTAAACTTGTGATATTGAGCCTTTGGTTTTATATGTAATGCAATAGTCAAGGATAAGTGGAAAAAAGTTACAAAACTGGCCTTGAAACATCTTCATTGTTTAAACTAGGGAAATAAATATTGTATTTCCTTTATTTTCTTTTATATATTTTAATAATGCTTAGAATTGGAAATAACTTAAAAATTATACTTGTGAAATGTCTAAACTATAATGCATCTCATTGAGTTTGTGTTTTCTGTTGATTGATACTTGATAGGTGAGAATGGGTGTCATTTCATTATTTTATTTCTTTTTATTTTGCTTTGAACTGTATCTTTTATATATTTGGTCATCATAGAGGTTTTTCTGTTTGCTTTCCCCTGTTTATTTTTAACAACTCTTTAGTCAATGAATATTTGTCCAGAACTATGGATGGAGAGTAGTAAGGTATAAGAAAAGAATAGGGAACCTGTGTGTAGGTATTGTGTGTGTATGTATAGCATGGTGTGGAATGATGAGAATGTGTGTATGTGTATAGTGGAGGATGGGAAATGTATGTGTATGTGTGTAGGATGTATTTGTGGTGTGGTGTACATACAGAAGAGTATGTGAGTGTTATGTGTGTGTATGAGACACCTTTGTGCTATCTAGATGGTGGTTGTGTATGTGTGTTTGTATATGTGGCAGATGCATGGTATTTTGTGTGCATGGTATGGTGTGATGTGTGTGTGTGTTAATGAATGATGTGGTGGGGTAAGAGGTGGATATATATATATATATATACACATATATATATGTGGTGTATATGTGTGATGTATGTGCAGTGTGTTGGCTTTGTGTCAGTTTGTGAGTGCATATGCAAATCCACTCATTTGTGTATCCCAATGCAGGATATTCACTCTTTTCCTCTATTATTATCCAGATTTTTCCGTTGCGAAATGGTCTATTGCCATCCCACTATATCTTGCTTATAAATCTCCATTTGACTTTTCATTTATTTTCTTTTTATAATCAATATGATACAAATCTATTTCCCTGTGTTCTGTGGTCAACTAGAGTGAATAATTGAACTTGTGCTTGGAGTCAGGGATTTCCAATTAATACCTCTTAAAAACAGAGATGTGTCAGCCTGGAAAAGGGGCTGTTTATGGGATGGGATGCTTTCTATTGGGTCTGCAGAAGCTCAAGCTAGTGTTGGAATTGAACTGAATTAGAGAACATTAAGTTTTAT
>LOJH01059056.1:0-11319 GCA_001685095.1 Ellobius talpinus
GGTGCCTGAACTGGCCTTGCCCTGTAGTCAGACTGATGAATATTTTAAATATCAACCATAGAACTTTCATCCAGCAGCTGATGCAAACGGAGACAGAGACCTGTATTGGAGCACTGGGCTGAGCTCCCAAAGTCCTGTAGAAGAGGGGGAGGAGAGAGAATATGAGCAAAGAGGTCAAGACCATAATGGGTACACCCACTGAAACAGTTTACCTGGAGCTCCCGAACTCCAGTTGGACATGGAAGGAAACAGCATATGTCCAAGCTAGTCCCTCTGAATGTGGATGATAGTTGTATGGCTGGGGCAGACTGCAGGGCCACTGGCAGTAGAACCAGGATTTATCCCTACTGCTTGTACTGGCTTTTTTTTTTACCTATTATCTCCGCATGGATACCTTGTTAAGCCTAGATATAGTCGGGAGGGTCTTGGACCTTCCCCAAAGCAAAGTACCTTACTCTCTCTGAGGAGGGGATGGGGTGGGGTGGAGGGTAGATGGAAGGAATGGGAGGAAGGGAGGGAGTGGGAACTGGGATTGGTACGCAAAATGCAAAAAAGATAGCTTGTTTACTTTTAAAAAAATAATAATAATAAAAAGAAAAGAAAACTTGCTTCAAAGAATTCTGGGAAATGTCATTTCTGGGATTTAGCCCCTAGGATTTAGGAAAGATAAGGGAATCTTCACACAGGTGGCTACAAGGTTCTAACACACACAGTCAACCCTCCTGCAATCAGGTTGCTGTGATTTTCCTTAATGTTGCTTGATAGTGGAATCCTTTTCCTCCATTCCAGCTAAGGGTAGTTACACCTAAAGGCCAGGGTCAATGCCCCACATCAGACAATATAGCTATCCCTCCTACATAGACCCAGGTCCTCAGAGTCATACAGCTGTGCCAAAATAAGACAAATAGAATTTTACCATTTTGGTCTGCCTTAAGTCTGGAGGGGATGGTCATGTGAGCCTAGCGTTTGTCCCCAAGACAAGGCTTCTGACCTTCCTCACAGAGAAACTTTTCTCCCACTTTCCCTCCTTCTTGCGGTTCTATACCATCCCATTCAGCCTCCCTAACAGAATTCCTAGAGGTTAGCATCTTTCCTAATAGACCCTATGAGGTCATCAGTGTCTCACTGGAACATGAAGATATTTTCAAATTAGTTGCAATGAAAGCTGGTTCCTTCTCTTCTCTGTGAAAGAGAATACTCCAAGGTATCACATCTATTAATTCCAAAGGGGAGAGAAAACAAGTGAAGTAAGTGTCCATGTAATTCTAAAATGTTTTCAGCCTGGGGTGCCTACTCTGCTGCAGCACATTTCCAGGCCCCTGGAGTGAAACAAAGGATGATGGCTTGATATCTTCCTGCATATTGTCCTGTCCTGAAATCTAGTTGATGAAGCCATGACAGTCATTCAGGGGTGTATGCATTCACAAAAAGAAACATATGATAAAAAATCTTTTCATAGGGTAAAAAATGGGTTTTTATTTGTCCCAAGTAGTTTCATAGCATCCTTACCAGTAGATTGCAGATTAAATAAACCCAAACACAATTATCTCTATAAAACCCTGGAGTCACAAACACATTTATATTGTATATTAAATATTCAAGGCATGCTAACCAGACAGAACAACAACAAAGATCTGTTCCTATGTGAAAACTAACTACCCTCTCTTCTTGAGATAGACAGTAGCATCTAGAAGGAGACCAAAGTGTAGCCTATACAGCTTAGAATATCTTGCCTAACCATTCTGCTCACAGAACCTTTGAAAACATGGTAGACCCTTGCTGCAGCCTCAAAGCTCCAGTTTTGCCTGTTCTGCAAGCCTTCCATCTCTCGGTATTCTTGCTCCCCTACTCCACATTTTTCTGCAATATTTTTACTCTTAGTGTTTAGGGATGGGGCAGAGGTGACTCAGGTTTGTCAAGGAAACTGGCTTCATGCTCTAATCCCAGTGAATGGTAAATGCTATGTGGTCCATGCAGGAGATGGAGAATTATCTTCTTACCACTAAGAGGTGCTGGGTGTAAAGTCCAAGTTTGGACTCAAAAGAATCACAAACCAGAATTGAGCTAGAGGCAAGATGAGTTGAGTAGAGAGACCAACCATCCACTATAGAAGTACTCGGGGTCCTAATAAGACCTTCTAGAGAATTAGCCAATAAGTTACTATTACTCTCAAGGTTTATCTCATCCAACCAGGAATCGAGGACTAACCAGACCCATTTCTTAAAGAAAATTAATAGACTTGTCATGCACAAAATAATTCACCTAACTTTAAGAACTGACACTTACAATATTGGAAGTCAACACCTTCCTGAGTTAACAATGCTTGTTCATCAAGTTTCTTAAATGGTGTTAGGTCTGAGCTGATTTCACCATCAAAACCTTCTTTTTCCAATGTGGCAGAGTCTTGCTACATGGTGAAATGTTAGACACTGGAAAAGTAAATACCACGAACCTTTACTAGCCAGTAACAGCCATCAATGGAAAGTGTAGGGAGAGCTGTGATTCAGAATTAGCTGTAGAGAATTATTTGGCCACAGGATGATGAAGAAGTGGCACTTGGCTCCTATGATCTGAGTTTGAACAAGGCATTTTCCCCATCTGAGAAGTCCCCTCTATTTATATAATGAAAAGTCTGGATGTATTTCTAAGGGTTCTTTCACTAATGGATCTGTTAAATTAACCATAAGTGCTTCTCCCATTTTTTATTATAATATAAGCTGAAGCCAAGTCAAAGAAGGAAATATTTCTTCCATGAGCACAGCACTTTGCCCATCCCCCACCTGTGAGTGTTGTAAAAATGAGCTCTGGTTTCTTCTCCACCCAACGAGTTTGCTAGACTAGCAAGTGGAGAGTCTAGAATAATATATGTATCTAATGACCCATGAGTAGCTGGGTTTTTTTTTACCTTTTCCAAGAAGACACCAAACTCAGTTAAATTCCCTGAATCTCTCTATAAGGGTTGGAGAATGGATGCTTTGATACATATGTGTATATTAAAAGACAGGGTGAGATATTTTGAGATAAAATGTCAAAATGCTCTGGGCATAGTGGAATGCACCTAGAATTCTAGCACATAGGAGATGGAAGCAGGAGGATCTGGAGTTCAAGGACATCCTTGGGTTTATGGGGAGTTTGAGGTCAGCCTAAGTTACATTATGATGAGACCACGTGTTAGAAAAATACCAAAATCTTTTTTATCATCATTCTCATAAAATATACATGTTGCAAACTATAGCATGGAAATATGCCTGCATCAGGTTCATCTCAAGAAAAAGTGAGGTGGTGGGTGACTGAATCTGAAACCTGGTGTTGCTCTCTGTGAATTAATATGACAAGATCTCACTCCTTATCTAATATGTGCTCTGATAGTATATTCACAACTGGCAATGATGGAAAGACAGTGGGGCCCTAGGAGCCCTAGAGGATGCATTGAATCAGGGAGAGAAACAACACTATCTTGGTAGGGAAAACTCAGCCTAGGAAGTATGTGTTGCATTTAAAAGCAGGACCAGAGACATTGTACATTTGCAGGGTAGGAAAAAGCTAAGGACTGCTCATTGCAGGGGGAGAGTGAATCTGGGGACAGCTCATACATTCTATCTAAGCATGCCCCTAAGGTCTATGCATAGGGTTCCTGCCTGATGTGTGATCTAGTTGTTGCTATAGTTAACAAACACAAGTTAGAACAGACAGGTGAGATGCAAGGTTTCCACACGATAGCAAGAGGATATGTCCTTAGAGAACACAAGACTAACAGACCTGTTTCTAGAGATTCTCAGAACCGTCCAGAAGATTCAGCGGAGAATGAGGGAGGCCTGTGCAGCAGATCTGCCCATTTTCCATTCCCATGGTGCATGTGTAAACAGACATTCTTGTGCTTCCTCAAAATGACACAACCTGGCAATCAGAAGTGCCGGGAAGGTAGGCCTAATGGAGCTTTGCCCAACAGTGGTTGGAAGATAATTAGAACATGGAACTTTCTATCCTTTCCAGCCCTCTGCCCAAACAGAGCCCAGCTGCCAGGTTTCCAAGGCTCCTCTCTTGAGAGTCAGAATGTCTCCATATATGCCTCTGTTTGCATGTACACTTTTGAGCTGAACACCCATTGATTGTCAAAATAATGAAATGAGATCAGACAGAAATTTATAAACCTTAGACGTGAGATGAAGGGCAGTAGGAAGGTCTCTTCACTGGTGATAGAGTGCACTAAAATCATGCTTCACTATCTCCACTTTCTTCAATTTAAGGCAAACGACCTTGTTTTAAAAATGGACAAAGGGAGTCAGAGAAATTGATCGGTGTTTAAGAGCACTTGTTACTCAAGTTTGAGGACCCAGGTTTGATGCACAACACCCACAATGGTGGGTAACAACAATCTGTGAACTCCAATTCCAGAGGATCTGACACCCTCTCCTGGCCTCTGTGGGTATTTAACACAAATGGTTCACATATATATGGCCAGAAAAAAACACCCATAAACATAAAAATTATTTTAAAAGATTTTTTGATTTCTTTAAATGGGCAAAAAATATAATTACATTTCTCCAAAGATGTACACATGACCAGTAATGACAAAAAAAGCTAAAAACCTCAGTGATCAGCAACTCCAGTCCTGGGCATTCATCCAGAGGAGATAAATCAGTGTCCTGAACTCTGCATGGTCAATTTATTAGAGTACAGCTCAGTAGCCAAGATTAAAGTCCACCTAAATATCTATCAATTTGCAAGTAATTTTTTTACATGTGAAATACTATTCATCTGTAAATAATGAATTGAATCCTGTCATTTGCAATGATGTGGTTTAATCTAAAGGATATGATATATATATACATATATATAAAATAAAAAGAAGTAGAAAATAGAATTATGGTTCCCAGAGGTAAGGGTGGTAAAGCACAAGGAAGGAAGGGCATATGTTGGTCAAAGAAATGTATAATTAGAGCTAAGTGGGAGGAACATGCTTGAGAGACCTATTTATTGTATAGCACAATTATGGTTAATGGTAATGCATTGTACTCTTCAACATAATGACATCAAATTGAAGGTTACAAGCCACAGAAAATAATAGCTATGTGAGCAAATGTATTTGTTAACTAAATGTAGATTTAACTACTCCACAAAGTCTGTGAACTTTACAGCATTGAGCTATATTATATACATGAAATTTAATTTAGATTTTGATAAATAATAAAAGGAAAAATAAAATGGAATGCCAATTCACAAGATGAATGGAAAAATGAAGTATAATAAATGTATACAATGGAATAGCATAAGACCATGAAAATTAATAGTAATCAATTTAATGAGTGATGCTCATTTATGTGTAAACGTTAGTAAAATAAAAGTAGTCTAGACTGAAGAAGAAATACACAAACTATAAAAAATTAACTTAAGCTAATCCCAAACTTCAAAAGAACACAAGCATTCTACTCTATTCTGTAAGGAAAAGCCAAGAATCTAACTCTCCCTACTGATGTACTCATGACCAATAATGACAAAAAAAATCTTTCACTGGCTACTGAAAGATTCTGAGGGAGGGAAAGTCAGTGTCTTCTTATGTGTGCATACAAGTGAGCCCACTAGGCTCCAGTACATAGCTCCATGTCCATGGTAACACAGACTTCTATGGTGAAACTCAATAAGTCATAAAACAAAACAAAATGACATAAACATGGAATGGGTTCCATAGAAAGTTGGGAGCATAGCAGGGATGACAGGAGATAGAAAGGAGTGGGTAAGAGTAACCAGAATGTATTATGTGTGTGTTTGAAATTTGTTGTGGGAACTCCTTCAGCCAAAAGCCTTTTAGATATTGGCCTATTTTGGGTTGGGAGGACAGCTATATATTTCCACATACAAAGGAAATGATGATCAGTCTCTTATTACCCTATACCAGACAGCAAAGTAAGAACAGACTATGTGCCAAACACAGGCTTGGAAATGAGATAAATCTGCAGAGTGAGAGAGGAGGGTAGAGGTGACATAGAGAATGATTGAGTAAAGACTTTAACAAAGTCTTCTATTTTACTTTTCATTGCTGTGCTGAAACATTCTGAACAAAGGCAGCTTAGAAGAGAGGGTTTATTCGACTTATAATTCTCAGTTATAGTCCATACTGATGGAAAGTCAAGGCAGAAAATTGAGCGACTACTCACATATCTGATCACATCTGATCCACAGTCAAGAAGAGGGGAAACAATTTCCCAAGCATTAGCTCTGGCCAGGGAACTCACTCCACAGCTAAGGAGCATAGCAGAAACCATAGGGGAAGATTGCTTGCTGGCTCACACAGGCTCGTGCTTCCCTTATATGTCTAGCTGGCCAGGGAATGGTACTCGCACAATGGGCTGGGTCCTACGCCAATGAACAATCAAGACAATTCCTCACAGACATGACTCTAGGCTAATTGATCTAAGGAAGTCAACTAAAACTCTCCACTCATGTGATTTCTGGTTAGTGTCAAGTTGACAGTTAAAGGTAACTAGGAAACAAAGTAAGCCCACCAACTTCCAATATAAAATAAGAGCCTGTTTTCAAAATTCCATTAACAAATACAGCAAAATATAAGGTATAGATCCACCTGGGCATTTATTTCCTAGTGTGAATAACTCCACTACTATTTCTTCCTTCTGGTATCATATCTATACTTCCTGTACTGTTCCAAATGCTCAAACTTGATTGCCTAGCCTTCCATGCCACCAAGGATGGTCTGTACGGGCATATCGATGCTCCTAAATCTCACGATGACTTACAGCCATAGAAGTCACAAATATGTCTCTTCCCTTAGCAAAGGGGATTAGTAGAGGGTATGAGTAGGGGTCTAGAGATGAGGAGATTAGACTGGATTACCTAGGTGGCCACAGTATGATCACAAGGAGCCTGAGAAGGAAAAGAGATGGCAGGAAGGCAGAGACGCAGTGATGGCACAAGGACTCAACCAGCCCCTGTTGCATGTGAAGCTGCAAGAGTTTCCAAGGCAAAAATGTTGGCAGTCTTTAGAGGTTGGTAAGGGCAAGGAGATTCCTTTTGCCTCACTGCATTTCCACAAGGAGCACAGCCCTCCAACCCCTCAACATTGGTCCAAGGAGAGTGAATCTGGACTGTTACTCTCCAGATCTGTTCGGTAAAAAGCATGCACTGTCTGTGGTCACTGTTGTTTCTTGGAGGCACATTATCATAGCACCCAGGGGAAGACAGTATAGTGTCCTTTGCCAAATAAACAGTTAAGTTTCTTCATTATTCCTTTCCTTGGAATGTGGATGGGAAGTCAGGGAGACAACAGCCATATTGCAAACTTGAGGCAATACAGAGGACTGGGGAGGCTTCATACACAGGAAGCCAGAGCAGGAGTCTGAAGCCCTGATGGCTTCACAGAGCACAGGCCCAAACTGACTACTGCTAACGTTTTGTCACCTGAGATAATTAGCATGCATTCGCTTTTCAGTTTCTTTTAAATTTTCACTGTATATACTCACTGTACATGGGACTGTGTTAAATAAAAGCATTTACACAAGTATGCATTACACACTCATCTTCACACCTCTGCTTTTATTTCACTAAACAAATATTTTGTAGAAGAGCATACTGGACCTCCCATACTCACTGCTTTGTGAGAAACTGTGAGAGTTTAGAAACTTTATGGGCAAGTTATTAAACATAGAAGTATTAAAAATTAAGCGGCACACTCAATTAAGTAAGTTATATTTAAAATAATGGTAGTCTTGGTGGTTTCAATAGGTATGGGCTCCGTTGACTCATGTGCTTGAATGCTTGGCCCATAGGGAGTGGGACCTTCTTGTTGGAGGAAGTTTGTCACCGTGGGGGAAGGATTTGAAGTCATATATGCTCAAGATACATCTAGTGTTTCAGTTTACTTCCTGTTGCCTATGGATCTTTTTTGTTTTTGTTGTTCTGTTTTTTGAGAAAAGGTTCTCCATATACCAGGACTAAGTGTCCTGAAATTCACTCTGTAGACCAGAGAGCAGGCTGGCCTTGAATACTCAGAGATCTACCTGCCTCTTCCTCCCAAGTGCTGGGATTTAAAGGTGTGCACCACCACCACTGTCTGCAGATCAAGATGTAGAACTCTCAGCTCCTTCTTCTGCACCATGTCTGCCTACACACCACCATGTCCTACTATGATAATTAACTAAACCTCTGAAACTGTAAGCCATCCCCAATTAGATGTTTCCTTTATAAGAGTTGCTGTAGTCATGATGTCTCTTAACAGCAAAAGAACCCTCACTAAGACAGAAGTTGGTACCAGGAGTGGGTCATTGTTATAATAGGCCTGAGCATGTTTTTGATTGGAGGAATATGAACTTTGGAATTTTGTATTAAAAAGGCAGTTGAAAGCTTTAAAGGGAGCTTAGTGGGCCATACTAGTAGAAGCATAGAAGACAATGGTGCTGAGGGTTCAATTACCATTTGAACTGTGGGCCTGGATCTAGAGGTTTCAGAGAAGACAAATTTTAGTATGTTGCCTAGAGATCATTCTTGTGATACTTTGGTAATAAATGTGGCTGCTCCTTTCCCTTGTCTGAAGAGTCTGCCTGAGGCTAAAGTGAAGTGATTTGGAATAATTCTGTTGGCAGAGAAAATACAGACTCTGTCATGTGGTTTTTAGTGGTAACTCTAATGAAGATTTATAAGGAAAAGGTGCAAGCTGAGCAAGTAAAAAAAAAACAAGATGTACACATTGAGGAGAAAGGGGACACCAGGAAGTGGAATGGAACTAAGTCCATTTGTTCAAGAAGAGCAAGATGTTAAACAGAAAAATGTAAATGGTAACCTTGGGGCAAGACCCCATCCAGCTGAACTTCCAACTTGTGAAAGGGAATTAAAGAAAAGCCTAGAGCCAGGTGTTCTGGTGCACATCTTTAATCTCAGCATTCAGAAGGCAGCCTGTTCTACAGAGCAAGTTCCAGAACAGTCAAGTTTAGGCAGTGAAGGAATCCATTGGAAACAGAAAAGCTGGTGAAGATATAATTGAATGAGGCCATGTTCCAGCCATAGCAACCAGCAGAAATTGGCAGCTTTAGCCATGTGGTTCTGGCTTTAAAGTTAAGGTTAGAAGAAAGGGGTTATGGAATCTTTCTCTGTAACAAAAGAAAGCCACTGAGGTAAGGCATGTATCAGGAGTGTCCTTAAATGGAGACCCAGAGAGACCACTGTGTGAAGTTGTGAGGTTGAAGCCTGGATTGCCTTGTAGTCTCCATGATGTTAGAGATGCCAGAGTCATGGGATATTTGACAAGAAGATCTGTTAACAGGGAGTGGAATCAGCTCAAGAGAAAGAAGTGTGTTGCAGTCAACAAAGATAAACTGAGTTGGAGATCTGAAGAGAGTTTTGACAGTAGATATGGAGATGTAGAGTTTGGAGTTTGCTCAACTGGGCTTCAGTATTGCTTTTGTCCAGTATTTCTTTACTATCATCCCTTTCCTCTATTTTTGGAAAAGTTATACATATCCTTTGCCATTATATGTTAGAAGTATGTAATCTGCTTTTTTAATTTTGATTTTTATAGGGAATTAAAGTTAAGAGATTGCATGCATTTCAGAAGAAACTTTGAACTTTGGACTTTTAAACAAGTTTGAGGCTGTTATAGACTTTGGGGATTTTTGAAATTGCACTAAATGCATTCTGCATTTTGTTATGGCTCCATGGAAGCCATGGAGTGGAGTGTGGTGGTTTGAATAGATACAGCCCCATAGACTCATATGTTTGAATGCCTGGTCCATACAGCATGACATTATTAGCACGTGACCTTGTTGGAGGATGTGTGTCACTCTGGGGGTGGACTTTGAGGTCATATATGCTCAAGCTACACCCAGTGTCACAGTTCACTTACTGTGGTCTACAGAACAAGATGTAGAACTCTCAGTTCCTCCTCCAGCACCATGTCTGCCTGCATGCCACCATGTCCCACCATGATGATAATGGACTAAACCTCTGGAACTATAATCCACCCCCAATTAAATGTTTCCTTTTATAAGAGGAATAGAAACCCTAACAAATACAAAAGTAAGCACTCATCACTTCCTAAGTTTACAAAAGAAATCACTCTCCACATTGTTGGGTCTATTTTATATGCATCTCTTTTGTCTGAGCACAGAAGATACTTCATCTTGACAACCTCATCATCAGTCTCTGTAATATGCACCATACTGATCTCTGTATTTCTTCCCAACTCCACACTTAAGAACATCACTTTGTTGGTACAAAATCAGCCTTGGGACAGAACAAAGCACACAGTGTAGACATAGCAAACATTACTAATGAAGGCTCGCTTTTCCCCACAGTCTATTGTGGCAGATAAATATGAAAAGGAAATTTTTAATTGATATGAAATCAATGCATATTTATAAGGTAGAAATGATATTTCAATACACTATTCTGAGACACACCTCATATCTTTCCTTTCTCTGTAATGAGAAGATTGAAACTCCTTTCTTGTAACTTTTTTAACTATATATGGCTACCTATGGCTACCCCACTGTGCCATATAGCACACCAAACCCTAACTGTAACTTAGAATCCAAGAGCAAACATTCACTACCCTCCTCCCTCCTCTCTCCTCTACTCTCCTCAGCCTCTAGTAGCAAATAGTCTATTCTCAACTTCTATGAAACCAACTTTTTAAAATTACCTATATGAGTGAAATCATGAAATTCTGTCTAGAAAGGCACAGAAGCAGCTGGGTTATTTCACAACATAATGGCTTCCATCACATCCATTCTATGCCAGATGGTACAATTTTATCCTTTGTGACTTGATGGTATTCCACTGTACAGATGTATCATAATTTCTTCATCCATTCATCTGCTGATGAACCCTGAAGTTCCTGTTTCATGAACATTATAAAGGGTGCTGCAATGAACACAGATGGGAAGATGTCTTTTTAACAGTGGTTTCATTCCCTTCACTCGTAGTAGTATGATTATTGAATCAGATAGTAGTTCCATTTTTGAGACAAGTCCATTTTCAGTGGGTTTTACAGTCTAATTAACTGAGTTGAGCACTTATAGTAAGATACAGACCATGATTTCTTACAACTCAAGTTATATTTACACAGAACCAAATGCTCTTGGGGTTCCTTTGAATAGGGGTCTAGGTACTATACAAGGCATGCACTTTCTTACTGTTTCTCTCAAAATTCTCATTTTTTATTATTTATTTATTATTATTACTATTAAAAAAATTCCACCTCCTACCCTAATCCCAATTCTCGACCAATCCTCCCCTTCCCCTCCCCCTCCCTTTCTGGTCCAAAGAGCAGTCAGGGTTTCCTGCCCTGTGGGAAGTCCAAAGTCCTCCCCC
>LOJH01059057.1:0-11319 GCA_001685095.1 Ellobius talpinus
GGGAGGGAAATGGGAGGAGGGGAGGAGGTAGAAATTTTTAATAAAAAAAGAAAAAAAAAGAAAACAAAAAATAGGAGAGGCCTATCAAGTCACAAGAAACTTGTAGAATACCAAGTATACTGGACTAGAAAAGAAAGTACCCTCAGAAAATAATAATCAAAACATTAAATGTGCAGGAAGAAGAAAGAAAATTAAAAGCTGCAAGGGAAAAAGACAAGAAACATGTAAAGCTTTACAAACCTATTGGGATTATAATTGACTTCTCAAATGAAGACTCTAAAAGCCTGAAGGACCTGGACAGGTAGTTGCAGACTCTAAGAGACCACAGATGCCAGCTCATTGTCCTATATCCAGCAAAATGTTCAATTACATAATCTTAGGGTTTCTATTTCTGTGAAGAGATAACAAGACTGCAGCAACTCCATAAAAAACAACAATTAATTGGAACTGACTTCCAGTACAGAGGTTCAGTCCTTTATACTCGTGGCAGAAAGCATGGCAGCATGCAGACTGACATGTTGCTGTTGAAGAAGCTGAGCATTCTACATCAGGATCTACAGGCAGCAGGAAGAAAGAATGATGCAGGGCCTGGCTTAAGCTTCTGAAACCTTGAAGCCTAACTCCAGCGACATACTAGATCCTACAAGGCCCCACCTTCTAACAGTGCCACTCCCTATGTGCTTATGAGGGCCATTTTTCATTCAAACTATCACATTTTATTGGTCCTCCGAAGGCTTGTAGCCATGAAGAAGAAATGCAGTCAGTCTAAATTCAAAAGTCCCCATAGTCTTTCAGTCTGAATCCCATTTAAAAGTCTAAAGTTCAAAGTCTTTTCTGAGACTCATGCAATCACTTAACTGTAATATGCTGTCAAATAAAAATAAAAAAAACAAATCACATGCTTCAAATATACAATGGCACAGAATATACGTTATTGTTCCAAAAGAAAGGAAAGAGACCACAGTGTGGAAATACTGGACTAAAACAAGAACAAAACAAACCTGGGAAAATTCCAAACTCTGCATCTCTATTTCTGATGTTAAAGCCCTCTGTAGATCTCCAGTTCTTTAGTTTTTTTTGACTGCAACACACTTTTATTTTTCTCTTGGGCTGTTTCCAGTCCTTATTAGCAGCTTTTCTTGGCAGGTATCCCATGGCTCTCACATCTACAACATATTGGGTCTCCAGGGCAGTATAGCCATCACTTTTACAACTTCATACAATGGCTTCTTTAGGCCTCCACTCAGGGACACACCTGACACATGCCTGGCCTCAATGGCTTTCCTTAGTCATGGAGGGAGATGACCCCTTTGTTGTGTCCTTGACTCTAAAGCTAAAACCACAGGGCTAAAATTGCCAAGTTCTACTGTTTGCTGATGCTGGGACATTGTCCCCTCATTCAATTATATTTTATTTAGTTTTCTGTTTTTGACAATTTTCTGCCTAACCTTGACTGTTCTGAAACTTGCTCTGTAGACCACACTGTCCTTTAATTCAGAGATCTGTCAGCCATTGCCTTCAGAGTGCTAGGATTAAAGGTGTATACCACCAAGCCTGGTCCTAAGCTTTTTTTAAATTCATTTTCACTATTTTTTAATTCATTTTTACAAATTTGAAACTTAGCTAGGTGGGATCTTTCCTTGAGGTCATCACACTTTTTATTCCCCTTAGAATAAAGCTTTTCTTTAATCCATTTACATGTCCTGGTAATCTTTCTCTCCTCCAATTGTAAATTATTTTTTTATTTTTCCTTGCTCAATTTGATAGTGTTAAGTATGGATGTACATTAGACTCACCACTAGTAGCCACACAATATAGTTAATAATAGATTTTTTTGAAATGTCCTCTGCTAAAGTTGTTAATACATAATTCTTGAGTTTAGTTTCAAGCATCTTTTTAGATAAGGCTGAAAGCAGCCATGTTCTAATATATCACAAGAATGGCCTATATGCCACATAATAATCCTCTTCTCCTCTGAATTCTAATGAGCTAGGAACCCACAATTCTAATAACCCTCTGTAGCACTCTCTTCCCGGATATTACAATTATGGCCCACTAAATTATGTTTAAGGCATTCAGCTGCTTTTCTTATCCAAAGTCTACATTTTTCCAAACAAAGATATGATTGAACCTATCAGAGCAATACCCCAGTCCATGAAACCAACTTCTAGCTTAGTCTTGGTTTCCCTTCCTGGGAAGAGACACCATGACCCATGGCAACTCTTATAAGGAAAATATTTAATTGTGGCTGGAATACAAGTTCAGAGGTTTCATCCATTTTCATCATGGAAGAATTGAGGCAGGCAGGCAGACATGGAACTAAAGAAGGAGTTGAGAGTTCTACATCTAGATAAGCAGACAACAAAAAGGAAGACGACACTAGATTGAGCTTCTGAAACCTCAAACCTGACCTCCATGATACACTTCCTTTGACAGGACCATACCTCCTAATAATGCCACTCCCTATGGACCCATGTGGACAAAATTTATTCAAAACACTGCACATAATGATGTAAAGCAATAAGACACCCCATGATAAAAGCTAGCTGTAGTAAAATCTTCCTACAAATCCAGCACAACAGAAGGGTCTTGAAAGAAAACTGCAAGTTAAAGATGTTAATTACACTCAGAAAAGCTCACAGGGAATAAATAATCACAGACCAGCAAAGTCAAAAGAGGGGAAACCCAAAAATACATATACATACTGACAATATACCACAGGAATCAACAATCATTGTTCACTGTTATCTTTCAACAGCAATAATCTTGACTCTCACATAAAAGACAGAAGGTAACAGAATGGATAAGAAAACAGGATCCATCATTCTGATGTATCCAAGAAAAACACCTTTTCATCAAATGTAGATATCACCTTAGGGTAAAATGAAGGAAAAAGAAAGTCCAAGAAAATTGATTTAGAAAGCAAGTTGATGTAGCAATTTTAAAATCTGACAAAATTGACTACAAAACAAAACTAATCAGCAGAGACAGGGGAGGTCACTAAACACTCATCAAAGTTATATTCTGCCAAGAGGGCACTGCAATGATTGTCATCTCTACATTATAAATGGAGACTACTTTTTGTTCCCAGTGGCCTAGACCTGAATAAACACACAGAAACTGTATCAATTACAACAGCATTGGGCCTATTAGCTAAAGTGTCTTATCAACTCTCATAGCTCAAATTAGCCCATTTCTACTATTTCGTATTTCACCATGAGGCTCTTACTTCTTGGGAAGCTACATGGCATCTCCCTCCTTCAGCAGACATAATATTTCATTGACTCCACCTACTCTCTATATATATGTCTTCCAGCCTGACTATATTCTGCCTTGATTTAGGCCAAAGCAGCTTCATTATTAACCAATGGAAATAAAACATATTCATAACATATAGAGGAGAATCCCACATCATCTCCCCTTTTCTGTCTAAATAAAAAGGTAGGTTTTACCGTTAACATAGTAAAATTACATATACAAAACAGGTTCAAACAAAAATTACAGTTACAATGTTTAGTCTATTTGTATCTAGCAAAATTAAAGAAAATATAGTACTATCTATTTTATCTTTGTGAGTCTAAACTTTCATATCTAATTTACCTATTACCATAACAAAGAAAAACTATAGCTATCTATCTTCAACTCTTCATAAAACCCAGAAGGATATATGATTACCTAAGTAAACAGGAAGCACATTGTAAGAAACTTACAAAATTCTAGAATTTATAGAGATGTCTCACTGCCTGGACAGTCACCCCAAATTCTTCTGTAATGTTTGGAAGCAATCTTCAGCCTACACATCCAGTCCATAGTATCCAGCAGACTTTTTCATGAAGCAGGAAATTTGAAGATCTGTACTGCCTTATAATGACAAAGTTCATCACTTGCTTTCTTCTGTGTCTTACAGAATGTCTGGTTGTTTTCTCTGTAAAGCAAGAACCCTGAAAGATTGTTTCACCTTCTTTAAGCAAGTTCAGCAGTCACTTTTCTGTGGGTTATGCATGTCAAGTTCAAACAGCATACCATTAAGCAGTCCAGGCAGGAGCAGTTTCTTGCCCAAATGGCTAACAAACTCCATAAGGACCCTCTTCCTTTTGAAGTAAAGTGGTGCTGCCAGGAGATGTGTCTCATTATTATGAAAAGTCTAAGTTCTTAAAACATTTTAAATGCCATATTCTGTAGTCTTTCAAGTGTTGAAGATTATCTAACTGAAATTTATTTCTGTATATCTAGAAAATCTAGCTAACATGATTACTAGCTTGACTATCATAAATGATTATTATCTGTAATTTTTAATTATAAATTACATTTTTAAATGATCTGGAGAAATATACTATGTTAAACAAAAGCAGAAATATTATACACAGTGTTGTAAGTCAACTTTAAGTTTGTATCAATAGTCCAAAGTCCATACCAATACAAAGTAGTGATCTCTATATCATGTCCCCCTTTAAATAAAAACAAACATTTATAAATGATCATTTTGGGAGTTTGGGCATAGTTTTTTTTTCCAAACTGCTTCCTGTTGTTTGTTGGACAATAGGGCAGGCTTGGGGGAGACATGTTCACCACCTCTGAGAGTCATGCACACTATCCCAGCTCCAGGAATACAGACAATCTATGTCACCATTAAGCAATTTGTAACATGCTGCTCACAAACCCCATTTAACTGCAGGACCTCCTGAAAGAGCTAGAGTTTGTTCTGCCAGCATGAAACAGGAAGTAGTCTCTTAAAAAAGCTACATAGATTTTGCTGCTTATGCTGAGTCAGAAAGCCTTCTCTTAAGAAACTATGCCTCTACTTGCCACCAGCAAACAGAGTATATCTGAAAAAAATGCTGCTACCAAGACGCTGTGTTTAATTCTGACCTTTTGTGTCTAGAATTTCTTCCCAAGATCTCTCAATTTTTACATGAATGTAGTTAATCCATATTGGGTGTCATTTGTAAATGGAATCTACTATTTCATTCCCAGAAGCCCAGACCTGAATAATCACACAGAAACTATATTAGTTATAATACTGTTTGGCCTATTAGCTCAGGCTTCTTATTAACTAACTCTTACATCTTAAATTAACCCATTTTTATTATTTTGTATTTTACCACGAGGTTCATAGTTTGTTACCTCCTGCTTCTTGGGCAGCTACATGGTGTCTACCTCCTTTGGCAGCTACCTGATGCCTCTTTGACTCCACCTACTCTCTTTCTATATCTCTTTCAACATGGTTATAATCTGCCCTGCTATAGGCCAAAGCAGCATCTTTATTAACCAATGATAATAAAAACATATTTATAGCATAAAAAGGGGAATGCCACATGACTATCCCAAACAGAAGGGCTTCTAAGCTTATAAAAGAAACAATACTGAAGTTAAAAATATATTTTGACCATCATGTACCGATAGTGGGAAGTTTAAAAAAATATTGCCACAATAAAGGCAATACATACAGAAGGAAACTAAAAAAAGAAATTCTGGAGCTAAATGCTTGTATAAACTAAATTGAACTAATAGGCATTTAGAAAACATTTCACCCAACCAGAAATGGATATAACTTCTCTCTCCACCTTATAAAAGTTTCTCCAAAACTGACCACATATTTGATCACAAAGAAAGTCCCAATAGACATTAACAAATAGAAATAACACACTAAAGCTTCCTATCAGATCACCATTAATTAAAGCTGGATGTCAACAAAAAAGAAACAATAAAAGCCTCAAAATGTATAGAAACGGAATAACTCTACTGAATAAAAAATGGGTCAAGACAGAAATTTAAAAAAAGTTAAGGATTTTCTAGAATTCAATGAAAATGACTACAAAAAATAGCCAAACTTATGGAACAACTCAAATTTATGGCAATTCTAAGAGGCAAAGTCAAGCCCCAAAGTTCATACATAAATAAATTAGAGAGATCTCATACTAGCAAATTAGTGGCATACTTGAAAGCTCTATAAAAATATGAAGAAATCACACCCCAAATGATTATATGAGAAAAAGAAGTCAAATTTAGGGTTGAAATTAATAAATAGGATCAAATAAAATATTACAAAGATGCAATGAAACAAAGAGTTGGTTTTTTGAAAAAAATTAATAAAATTGAAAACTACTATTCAATTTAACTAAAAGACTCAAAGAGAATACTCAAGTTGATAAAATTAGAAATGTAAAATGGTATACAATAACAGATAATTATAAGGACATACCTTAAAATCCTGATCTCTAACAAATTGTAAAATCTAGAAGAAATGGATAGTTTTCTTGATATATTCCACTTACCAAAATTAAAGCAAGATCAGATGAGTATTTTAAACAGACTTTTATCTACTAGTGAAATAAAAGCAGTCATCAAAAGTCTCCAAACCATAAAAAGTCCTTGGCCAGATGGTTTTTGCACAAAATTTTATTAGACATTCAAACAAGAGTTAATGCCAGTAATCCTCAACTTATTTCACAAAACAGAAACAGAAGGACTCCCACTTAACTTTTTTCATGGAATGACAGTTACTCTGATATCCAAACCAAATAAAATCCCAGCAAAAAAACATTACAAACCAATTTCCCTTATGAATATATATGCAAAAATTCTTCACAAAATACTTGCAAATCCAATTCAAGAACCCTATCCTGGTATAGAAAGCTTCACTTGATGACAAGAGATGGGCAGTTAAGATGCCATCTCCATTATCTAAAGGTAACACTAGAATTGCATTCATATATTATAGTAAGTTTCCACTTCATTAGGTTTCTTTATCACCCCTCAAATATCTGTCAATTCTAGCTGCTCCCATCTTTCCCTCCCTCTTCCCCAGCCTCGACAAAAATACTTCTTACCAGAGTAGGGGCGTGGAAATTGAAGAAATATAAGTAAAGAATATGAAGATGTAAAAAATAACAACACAGAAAACATAGAAAGTATCAAGAGGGCATTCCAGTGACTGAAATCCTGAAATCTGCCTGTGTTTATTTATCCTCAGATTTTATACCCAACATAAATGGGGAAGCAGGTAAGAAAAGACTTTATCAACATGATACAAAAAGATAACCCACACATTCAATGACTATTACTCTGAGACATCAAATCACTACCATTCTGTTATCTAGGTAGTGAAGGTGATCTAGATCATGTGTACTGAAGACCACCCTTCCCTAAGTGATGTCATAGTTACAAAAGAAGGAGCAGAAGTAATTTTGTATATCCTGACCACCTGTCAGGATAGCATTGAGCTATCTTAATTTCAAAATAACCAAGTAATCACCTCCTGAGTTAGGAAGTGCAACTATGCCTGTCAATCTCCAAACTCTCTGACTATCAGACAAGGTGGAAGTGGGCCTGCATTTTTCAGCCTCCACAGTTATTTTTATTGTTGTTTGAGATGGGGTTTCTATGCGTATCTTTGGCTGTGCTAGAACTCTTTCTGTAGACCAGACTTGCCTCAAACTCAGAGATCCACCTGCCTCTGCATCCTAGAGTGCTGGGATTAAAGGCATGTACCACCACTGCCCAGCAACATTTAATGTTTTGATTAATATGTGTTGAAGGTTTTATTTTATGGTCCATTCTATCTGATATTCTTTATTCCTCTTGTATTTTTTGGGGTGAGTGAATTTTCTCTGTAAAGTGCTAGCTGTCCTAAAACTTCCTCTGTAGATCAGGTTGGCTTCTAACTCAGAAATCCACCTGCCTAGGTTTCAGGATTTCTGGGATTGAGATATATGCCAATATGTTCCATTACCTCTTATATAGACATAAACTTTAGATTAGAAAAATAATTCTATGATTTTTTTGAAAATGTTGAAAATGTATTTGGGATTTTGAACTGGGATTCTTCAACTTCCTCTGCTCCTATTCCTTGTAGATTTAGTGTTTTCATGGTGTCCCAAATTTCTTGGATGTTTGATGGAAGGGCATGTTTAGATTTAACACTTTTTTAACCAATGGATCTACTTTTTTCTATCATAGTTTCAGTGCTTGAGAGTCTTTCTTCCATCCCTTGTATTCTGTTGGTGAAGCATGTCTCTATAGTTTCTCTTCAAATTTCTAAATTTTATTTGCAGAATTCCCTCAAATTGGGGTTATTTGCTGATTATACTGCCATGCTCAGTTCTTGAATGACTATATTCATACCCCTGCACTGTTTTGTATGTGTTTTTCTGAGTTTGTTTAAGAGATTTTTTACTTTCCTCTTTAATTACCTCTATCTTCATACTCTTGTTTGTTGATCTTTTTCATGGGCTTCATCTGTGTTAGAATAATAACTGTCTGCTGTTGTATGGTGGCTTTGCCTCTTTTAACACACTGTTCAGGCAGTTATTGACTTTGGTTTTTGTTTTGTTAATGTCTAGGCATCTGAAATTGGAGTGATTATAAGGTGGTTTGATTCCCTCTGAACAGGGCACCAAAAGAGAGAGTACTCACACAGAAATCACATGTTCTGAAAACCCAGAGAGAAAACAGAAACCAGGGAACAAAACACCCATTCAAATCAGCACCTAGACCTTTAGTCATTCCAAACCCAGATCATAGACATGATCTCAGAGTATAATGTTAGAGAAAGATTTTCCAAGCAAATGGATACAAGAAGTAAACTGGTGTAACCATTTTAAACTCTAACAAAATAGACTTCAAACCTTAATGAACCAAAAGATATGGGAAAGATACTTCTCACCCAGCAAAGGAAAGATTCACTAAGATAATGTTTCAATTTTTAACATCTATGCCCCAAATGTAGGGCTTCCCATGTTTGTAAAAGATACATTACTATAACTTATACCACATATTGATCCTCACACATTGATAGTGGGAGACTTCTTTCAATGGAAAACTCATCCAGACAAAAACTAATTAGAGAAATACAGGAGCTAACAAACATTATAAACAGAATGCACATAATAGATATTTACCAAAACACAAAAGAAAATAACTTCTTCTCAGCACCTCAAAATTGACCATATACTTGGCCACAAGGCAAGTTTCAAGACATATATGAACATTGAAATAATCCTCTACATCCTATTAAACCACCACAAATTGAAGCTGGATTTCAATAACAACAGCAAGTCTTGATAAAGAGACCACTATGGGGCTAGGAAGAACCCTGGTACTAGAGAAATTCCCAAGAAGAATGACTTCAGCTAAGACTCCTAGAAAATGTGGAGAAGGTACCCAAACTGGTCTTTCCCTGTAATCAGAATACATGAACAGAATCATAGAGCCTTCATCCAGCAACTGATGGAACCAGATGCAGAGATCTACAACCAAGCAACAGGCAGAGCTCTGGGAATCCAACCAAGGAGAGGGAGGAGGAAATATGTCAGCAAGGGAGGTCAAGATCATGGAGAAATCTACAGAGACAGTTGAACCAAGCACATAGAAACTCATGAACAACAGCTGTGGAGTCAGCATGGGACTAAATGAGGCCTTCTGTATGTGGAAGACCATGATGAATCATGGACTATCTGAAGGGGGCCTGGCAATAAGACCAGGATCTATCTCTGATGCATAAACTAGCTTATTGGGGCCCATTCCCTATGGTGGGATGCAATGCTAGGCCTTAATGCAGAGGGGAGGGGTTTGATCCTGTCCCAACTTACTTTGTCAGGCTTTCTTGACCCCCTATAAAAGTTTTTATCCAATGGGAGGAGTGTATAGGGGGTAGGCTATGGAGGATGTAATGGGGGACAGGAGGAGGGGTGGAGAGAACTGTGGTTGGAATGTAAAATGGAACTTAAAAAATAATAAATATTTTTAGAAAATTAAAAATATGAAAATCAAAAATACCAAAAACTTCAAATCTTTGAAAAAGGTATCAGAACATGGAAAGATCTCCAAGGCTCATGGATTGGTAAGGTCAACATAATAAAAATGACTATCCTGACAAAAACCAATCTACAAATTCAATATAAACCCCTTCAAAATTCCAGCATAATTCTCATAGGCATTGAAAAGATAATAGTCAACTTCATTTATGAAAACAAGAGTAGTTAAAACAATCTTGAACATTAAAAGAACTTTTAGACAAATCCCCACCTCTGATTTCAAGTTTTACTACAGAGCTATAGTAATTAAAACCTACATATTATTGTCATTAAAAACCAGTCAGATTGAATAATGGAATCAAATCAATGAACCAGAAATAAATTCATATGCCTATGAACAATTGATTCTTGATAAAGAAGCCAGAAATATAAAGTAGAAATAACATATGGTTCTATTCTAACTAGATATTTGCATGTATAAGAATGCAAATAGATCCATAATTATTACTCTGCACTAATGCAGTCTGTGGAGGCCAGCTCCCTGAACTGTTCTAGGGTAGTGAACAGAAGACCTCAGAGTAGCGGGACTTTAGGAAACCTTTTTTTTTAATTTGTGGGTCTTTAGAAATAAGTTTCTATTTATCTGAGGGAAAAACTAAGGAAACACATGCTTTCTGACAGTAACTTAAGAAAAAAAGAACAAGTACACACTTTCCTGATGGTAAGCTCTTTGTTCCTTCATCTTAAATAATCTCTCTTTCTTGACAATCTCTCTATCTTCACACAACTACACTCTTTACATACAGCTACTTAACTCTCTTTATACACATACATCTCTCTCCTACATGGCATACATTTCTATACACAATTACATCTACTTTCACATGACTATACATCTTTCTTTTACATATATTTCTTTTCTACCTCTCTTTTTTGTACAGCTTCATCTTCCTTGCTTCCACAGAGTTACAAGTCTCAGCTATATATCTCATTTACATAGTTCTCTTATCATACTGCACTTTGCACAGTTCCTAAGCACAGCTCCCCAACATATCAGCAGCTCGTTCACACAGCTCTCTCTCTCACGCACACTCTCCCACACACATACTTCTACATCATTCACCTACTCTCAGCTCAGTCACTCTTTCACACACTCACTCCCTCACAACTCTTTCATGCTCCTTCTTCTTCACCTGTCACATTTCTCTCTCCCACAGCAGCCTTCTTCTGCCTAGCCTTATCCAGTTTCCTCTCTCTACACTGCAGCTCTTCTCACAGTCAAACTCTGGGTTATCATATGTTAAATTTTCAGGGCCTGACCAAGTCTCATAACACAATAAAAGTCACATAAGGATGTCACATTGACTAGCCAGTGAGTTATGCTTAGCCATGAACATAGCCTAGATGATTAGGGTGTCCAGACAGAAAACAACATTGGAATATAATACTTAGCAAGAACAATTCATTAGCTGGACCTTGTGTGGTAGGGAGTTGTAGGAAGCCAAGTCATTTGTTCCTAGCTCTTCAGTCCCGAAATAATCACACACAAACTGTATTAATTAAA
>LOJH01059060.1:2166-13631 GCA_001685095.1 Ellobius talpinus
CTGGTGCTGGAGAGATGGGTCAGCAATTAAGAGCACTTTCTGCTCTTGCAGAGGACTGAGGTTCAGTTCACAGCACCCTCATGGTTGCTCACAACTATCTGTAACTTTATCATGGTTCCAATGGAGCTGATGCCCTCTTCAAGACTTCACAGGCACTAGGCATACACATAGTTTACATATAAAACATAAAATAAAATTAAATAAATCTTTTGAAAAAATTGTGCAGACGTGTGCTTGCGTGTGATGCATGTATATGTGTGTATGCAGCAGCACTCATCTGCACCAGTCCACGTGGAGGCCGAAGGCTGATGCGTCTCCTCCTGATTATCTGAATAGGGTCTTTCCCAAATCTGAAATGGACTGTTTCAACTTGACTGACTGCCCAAGAAGCACCTATGAGTGACTTTGTCCCTCAGCTAGGAAGGAATTCATATATTTATGCTTGTACAACAAGCACCATACTCTCTGATCAACACCATCCCCATATTTTAGGTGGTCAAAGGCTTGAACAAATAGTTTTTACAAAGTGTAAAAATGGCCAGTAAATATTTGCAGACTTTTTTCATTAGGTAAATGCAAACTCAACTCAAAATACAGTACCATGTCATATGTTTGGATTGCCTTAAATTAAAATGCTAATACCACCATGTATGGGTGAGACCATGAAACAACTGGAATCCACACAGGCTGACAGAAGCATGTGAGAATGTCTGAACACCAGCAGTTTCTTATATTAAACACACATCTACTCTACTACTTGGCAATTCCTTTCCCAGAAAGTGAGTCATAAGAAATAAGTCAGGCGGTGGTGGCACATGCTTTTAATCCCAGCATTTGGAAGACAGAGGCAGGAGGATCTCTGTGAGTTCAAGGCCGGCCTGGTCAACAAAGCGAGTTCCACAATAGCCAGGACAATTTCACAGAGAAACCCTGTCTCAAAAATCAAAAATAAAGCAAAACTGAAGAAATGAAAATACATGACCAACAGAACATCTTTGTGAAATTTTTTTAATTAATCACAGACAAAAGAAAATGACAATGGCCCAAATGTCCATAAACATGATCACGAAACACCTGTGGAAGGGTCACACAATTACTAGTTAGAAATAGAAAAGATAGATTATTGATAGAAGCAACAAGCAGATGAATCTCAAATGTATGCTGAACTTAAATGCTTAAGAAGTACTATCCCTCATACATGAATTTCAAAATGGACTTGAAAAAGCTAGGACTTAGCTTCAAAACTGGGACTGTCTGTGGAGTACAGGTTTGCCTACCCTGGGATACAAGGGAGCTCTACAGTTTGGGAGAAGCCTATGCTGTGGACATTCACATGTGTCTGTGTTATACAGTGGCTACTTATGTGGATCAGTAAATAACTGAGTGTATAATAAACAGAGGGTTTAATTCACAAATTAATAAACTGAATGTAATGAAGGCTCACTGAGTATGCGTGGTTAGAGTTTAATAGCTGTTGAACAAATATACACACACAGAGAGACACACAGATACACACACACACGGAGATACATAAGACACACAGAGACAGACATACACACAGAGACACACAGACACAGAGACACACACATACATAAACAGACAGACACACACACAAACACACAACACACATAGATACACACACACACATAGACATACACACACCTCACTGAGGGAAAGCACATGATGAGAAAAGAGCAAGAAGTCCCTGATACTCGTGTGTCCTCTCTAAGGTTTATGTTGGACTCAATCCTCATTATAGCAGTGTTTAGGGTTGAAATCCTCACTGTGTCATTAAATGATGAGTGCTCTGCTCTCTTGAATGAATCTTGTGTCTTATAAAAGGAGTAGAGGGAAATTCTTAGTCCTCCGTTCTTATCTCCTGTAACCTTGGCCACTTTGGAAGCAGACAAATCTGCTGGCAACTTGACGAGGGACTTTCAGACTTTCAGAACAATGAGGGATAAATTTTTCTGTTCTTACAAGTGACTCAAACTTTGTTATTGTGTTGTAGCAACACAAACAGAACTGAGACATGGAGACAGAACATGGTGGTAACTCTTTTGGAAGGTTCTGCTGTTGAGAGGCTAATAAAAACATGAAGGTAATGTAGAGTCAAAATAAGAATTCTTGTTATGTTGTGATATATTTATGACACTGGGTACCATGAGAGAAATTCAGAAAAGAAGGAATGTGTGGAAATGCAATGAAGGGGAGGCCACACATGCCAAAGTGTCGTTTTCAAGAAGGTGAAGAGAGGAAGGTCCAATGTAGAAGTAGGAAATTCTCAGAAAAGTCCTTGAACCATCCTGAGGTCTGAAATCGATTGCTGCGCTGACACATATTCAGTTTTGAGACAGTTGCTGTCTGCGGCTCTTAGTCCGTCCTCTCTCTGATTGTGTAAATTACACACACTAGATGATGTCAAAACAACCTGTACCTCTAAGCGTGCAAAGAAAGCCTAAGTGGTAACTAAGGATGGGTGATGAATTTGGATTCAGAAACTGCCACAAAAGACTTGGGTATCTGATAACTTTAACAATGATGCTCAAAAGACAGGCACAGAGAAAAGCCAGACTTTGTAAAGTATCTTGGCCCAGTCTAGGTTCAAGGGTAGAATTAAGGTTAGAGTAGGCATAGTCCTTAGCCGCCCTTTCATCATCTGCAGCTGACTGAAAGCCCCAACTCTTACATAAATGCCACAAATATCCTAAACTGCCTGTGATTTTCCTGAGCTTCACTGATGTAGAATTAATATCACTAAAGCTCCACTCTCTCCACATACAGGACTATCACACACACACACAAAGGGCCTGTGTTCAACATCGACAAATACCCACAGCTTGAGATTAATAGTCGGGAATTAGGAGGGCAGGAACCTTCGATAAAATCCACATGTGAAGGGCAGAGTGGATTTTTAATATTGGGGACAACAAGCATTAACTAATTTCTCCTACTGGAGTGCACCGTCCTTTAGTCTCTATTTTTGCTCCTAATTGTTCCTGCAGGTAGCAGGTTAACATGGACCACACTTAGAGAAGGAAGCAGTTGAATATGGCATAGATACTGAAAGAAAGGGCTCAATAAAAGAGCAGCATGTGCTCTAATCTGGCCTTTTACAACATGCACTATCAAAGAGCTTTGGGGGTTTAAGGGGATTAGATACCATAACCCATCTGTCAGGTCATTATGGAAGGAAGCACTCCTGCTGTTTTCAAGGGAAGATGCCCTGCTGTATATTATTATCATTAAGCATTTACAGAGTGCTATAGGCGGCCAAAGTGCTTTCAAAGCATTTTTATTTGTTGCTCCTCATGAAACACTGTCACCTCTAAGAATTATCCACAAAATGGGGGAACCAAACTGAGGTACCAGAAGACGGTGGCAAATGTCCAATGTACCCAGAACACAGCAGGAGCTCTGAGGGTAACTTAGAGCCTTGAAAAGAAAAGGGGGGAGTTTCCTTTTTCAAGACACACCAAGGATGGTAGACGAGGACTGAGCATGGGGTAGGTATACGAGTGTGCACGTTAAGGCCAAGCCCAATTTCCTTGTTTCCCTGCAATCTTACACATGATTCTGTAACAAATACCTAAGGGTTATTTTCTGTAGACATGTGCTGCGTCTTAACCACAGCTGTGCGCCATGACTGACACAGTTCCATATGGGAGGAGAAGCAGAATGCAGTCGCACATGAGTGAGTGGAACGACGGACTGATGTATTCAGCTATCGTTCACACAACTAGAGATCCCAAATCTAATGCATAATGAGGCAAAAATGAAATACTACATGCCCATTCATCCATATTGCTTGTAATTTTCTAGGAATAATTCAGCTTTCCAGTAAATCCTAGGCATACGACCTAAAGTACAGGGTCAAAAGTTCAGGTGCCCACTGTGTCCCAGCAAAGCTGTCTGCCACAGGTCCTGAGAAAGGAGAATTTAGCATTGTGTGGTAGCCTACAGATCAGAATCTGACAGTTGTTTTTGTTTTTATTTGCTTGTTTTATTTTTTCTGAGATCTTTTGTGTTCATAACAGAATTATTAGGCTCATTTTTCTGACTATTATTTCTGATGGGGTTACAGCTTTCATTTTTAAATAGAATTAAACCTCAAAACAGCAAATAACCTGTATGTATTTAGGCATTAAAGGTGGGAGTGTTCATCTCTATTATAAACAATTGTTTAAATATACTGATCAATTGAATGACTTACTTAAAAGGCTATGTTTTATATTTTTTAAACTATTGTGCTATCACCCCCATTAAGAGAACAATTGTTCTTAATTTGTGTGTGTGTACTTGATTATGTGTGTATGGTTGTGCATGTACATGTGTGTATGTGCTTGTGGAGGCTAGAAGGTGGCTTCTTTGATCAGTCTCCATCTTTCATTTTGAAGCAGGGTCTTTCACTGAACTTAGAGCTCACTGATTTGTCAAAGCTGATTAGCCAATGAATTTCAAGGATCTGCCTATCATGTTCCATGCGCCACCATGCCCATCCACCCCTGTGTTGCCCTGATAGTTATAGACTCATGCTGTGCCTAGCTTTTACATAGGTTTTTGGTATCCAAACTCTTAGACAGTAGGCACTTTTCCAATTGAACCATCATCCCAACCCTAAGTTTTCATGATGTTCTTTAATCATACGTTGATAAAAATGATTTTCAATGCTCATTCATCATCTGTTGAGAGCTTACTGTGTATTATGCACAATCTCTTTTCCAATAAGTTCACAGGCTGATGAAAATGCTTTCATAGAGGTTTGTTACTTGTGAACTTGAAGGAAAGTGTAGTGCTGAGAATGGTCATTACCTCACTCATGGTGAGGAAGGAGGAGGAATATGAAGAAGCGTCAACAGTAGATTTCAGCTGAAACGCTTCTTCAAGGTTGTATGTTGACAGGGTAAGCAGAAGCATAGAGGAGACATGCCAGCAGGAATGAGCGTGTGTAAAGGCACATTGGCAAAGATGTTTATAGCCTACAGGAGTGTGCATAGGGGAATCCGAAAGTTAGTAGTGGTAGCTCTTAGTTATTTCCAGTTGAGTCCGAAGTACATGTCAAAGGAGGATTCTCTTCTACCAGCCAGTGCCATGGCACAAAAGTAACCATCACACTGCTTCAACAGGCTCTGATTATAGGGGATTACAGCCCTTAAATTCATACAGCTGTGGTTTGCTGTGTGGCAATGGTCTTGTACCTTGTAAGGATTTATTGCTTGTATTTTAATAAAATGTTGATTGGCCAGTAGCCAGGCAGAAAGTATAAGTGGAGTGACCAGGCAGGAAGTAAAGGCAGGGCGACGAGAACAGGAGAATCCTGAGAAGAGGAAAGGCTGAGTCTGCAGTCATCACCCAGACAGAGGAAGCAAGATGAGAATGCCTCGCTGATAAAAGATACCAAGCTACATGGCTAACTCAGACAAGAATTATGGGCCAATTTAAGATGTAAGAATTTGTTAATAAGAAAGCCTGAGTTACTAGGCCAACCACTTTATAATTAATGCCTCTATGTGCTTCTTCAGGACTGAAAGGCTGCAGGACCAGGCAAGACAGAAACCTCTGTCAAAGTGATTGTCTGTAGGTGATCTAAATATTCAGCTACATTGGGAGCCATAGTTACCTTCTTAGATGTTCTCTTTTTCAATTTATCTCTTCATTTCACACCCACTCCCATGTCTGTACCTCAGTTCCCTCTTAACTCTCATCTGGATGACTGAAGTGGCCTCTTGACTTGCTTTTGCATCACTGCTAGAACAATCACTAAATTTATAGATGCATATGTCTTGATGTCCTATATTAAAACCTTCATTGACTCCACATCATCTAACAGCAGGCACAATGGACAGTGACTTCTGATGAGGGCTTACCCTTCCTGCTTCATCCATCCCAGTCCCCAGGTTAGAAGCACACAAATATGTGGTCTTAAGGTTTCCTAAGGCCTGCTGGCTATTGGAATGTCCTGCACATCCCTTCACTCTGAGAGGAAATATTAATGACATATACCACTTCATGTCTTGGAAGCTATTCCACAGGATGACCTCAAATGTCAATCTCTCTCTCTCCATCTTTCCCTCTCTCCTTCCTTCCCCCTCTTTCTCCTTTCTCCTCCCCTTTCATCATGTCTCACACTACTCTTACTGCAGCCCCCCATTGCTTGCCTACTGCCTTCTGGGTGATTTCCTTCCCTACCTCACTCCTTACTTGTTTATATTTCAGCCTTAAAAGGCCATTACTAATGTCCCACTCCCATGGAATCTTTTATCTTCTGCTAAGCAGTTAGCTATTCCATCCCACTAGACTTCTGTCGCACATTGAACCTATCTCTGTCACTGTACTCTGAAACGTTGAAATATATAATACATGGGCTTTCAAGCCCATCTCTTTTTAAACCCCAAGGACTCACAGAACATGAAGCATTTCTTGTCTGTCTATGGCTTTGTCACTAACATTGAGATTTCTAACATTTGTGAACATGGTGGTAAGTGGTTCAAATGAAAACTAGTGAAGGCCACACTGAGGACATTTTGAAGGTTGTTGCTGAGGTAGAACCTGGTGGCATAGCTATTAACATGAAAAGTGAAGCTAAGCAAGCTGTTAAGGACAAGGCTATGCATAGGTATGGTTAAGATGGCCATGACAATAGAAATCAGAGAATGGAAGATGAGCAAGAGGCTGAAAAGAGAAAGGAGACAGACTCCTGTGACCCTGAATAGGGCAAAGAGAATGCCCCAAGTCCTAGGTACCAGCTTTGTAGACTCCAGGGAGGAGGGCAGCTCTCTCATCCTCTTTGTAGATTGGGAATCTGAGTGTTTCTGAGCTCTGCCTGTGGCTCTTGTTCCTTTAGGTCCCATGCTATTGAGATGCAAGGTGAGTAGCTATTAGTCACTGTATGACTACACAGGAATCAATAGATGTGTAACCAGTTTATTGAAAGGGCTGAGCGTAATGAGCCCAAACAGGAACCAGCTGTATTTTCCTTCTCCTCCTGCCTTTCAATGTGTCAGAGTCCCCTACCCCACACCTTCCTGACATTTCAAGTAGCAACTCATAGCTGTCCAGGCATTTTTAATGAAAAAAAAAAACAGAATTGGATCTTATTTCCGTAACTACAGAACACTTCCAGGTAGTAAAAGGCTATGCTAAATGCAATGTCTGATTTCCAGGTCTCATTCAAAGTCCCTCTAAACAACATGGATTCAGCCCCTTGCAAGTGGGGTGTGCTATTTTCTTTCATTCTCCCTCTATCGACTCAGCCAATTCTCTCTAATGTTTCCTCATGAGAACAAGGAGCAAGTGCCAAGAGAAAAGAACAAAACATTCTCACTCAGATAGTGTTGCTTATGCTTTCAGTCGACTGCTGCGGGCCTTCTGTATACCACCAGGACATCCAAATGTTAACTTCTTGCAAAGACTGTTTCTGCTTAAAAGCCTACAAATTTCTTTATGTGGGCATGCTCTGGACAGCCCATATGTTTACATACAAACATAAACGTGTAAACACGCACATACACACATGAACACTCACATATTCACACAAACACACACTCACAAAGCACAATCATAAGCATTCATGTTCAGATGCATGCATCCACTCAGACACAGACACACTCACATATACACAATTGCATACTCACACATGCGCACACACATCTTAACACCCAATTATGCAAACACACTTATTCATACACACAACTACACACATGCACACACACTCTAACCAACACTAAAAAAATTGCATGTTGGCGCACAGACCCATATACAATCATGCTCTCACAAATTCTTACAGATTCACACACTCATGTATAGTCACAACCAAACTCATGCTCTCACATTTACACACTCACAGTATATACTCACACACATCAATATACACAATCACATACACTTTCAAATGCACACTCACACACTCACTCACATATACAATCACACACACTCACAAATGCACAAACACAAACTCACACATTTGCACACTAACTTCACACTCAGTACATACTCACATACACGTGCACACATGTACATAAATATAAATATTCACATATACATGCACAAACACCCACATATGTACAAATGTACATGCACACAGGAGCCTACATATACAGAGAAATGCACACATGTACACAAAGATACACATTCTCTCTGTGTCTCTCTCTCTCTCTCTCTCTCACACACACACACACACACACCCTCAGTACCAACCTGGTTATTTCTAGTAATCCACAGAAAATACACATCTTTAACACCAATGATGGGATCAGTAGCTGGTTATACTTCTCCCAATGCAGGTGATCTCATAAACCTCCAAAAATATTGATGGATTCCCTAACACTCAGAACAAACGGCCTTTTCTTTACCATACGAAGATCGGATTGTCTTAACAGATCTGAAAAAAATGGAGAAAAAGAAATAACCAATGTTTGGCTATAAGATTTAAAGTAAATTCACAAAACCTATGGACAAAACAAGTGTGAGATTTTGCCAGAAAGGGTTTTTTTTTCTTAATTCAGAAACATAGTTTTAGGAATTGGCCAAGGAATAAAAAAGCAAATTAATGATGAAGCTCAGGGTATACAATTATGCCATAAACACTAATTAGAAAGACCAAAAGATGCCAGGCCTGGAAGATTCAGAGACCTATAAGATGTAAAATAATAATGATGACAACAGCAATAATGAGTGGTGGAGTGCAGAAGTCATTGAGACCTTGAATGAACACCAGAGCCTGCAAGCCAAGTATGGTGTGCCTAGAATCTGCCCAGCCTTTGCCAGAGCCAAGGTAAAATGTTACCAATACGTATAAAAAGAAACACAAGAAAGCATGCCATTGCTCCAAGGCCACTCATTGCTCCAAGGATCCAATGGCCCCCTGTATATAAAGTGTGCTAAAAGAAATAATGCAGAATAAATGTGTTAGATTGAATGGGAATGGTCCCCAGAGGCTCATATATTTGAATGTTTGGTTCCCAGTTGGATGGATTAGGAGGTTGTGACATTGTTGGAAGAGGTGAGTCAATGCGGTTCAACTTCAAAGTTTCAAAGGACCACACCCTCCCCAGTGTTGCTCTCTCTCTGCCCTGGGCTTGTGGACCAGATGGAAGCTCTCAGTTACTGCTGCAGCACCATGTCTGTCTGCTTCCAGGGTTCCCACCATGATCACCAGAGACTCGCCCTCTGAAACTGTAAGCAAGGCCCTCATTAAATGCTGTGCTTTCTAAGTTGCCTTGGTCTTAGTGTCTCTTCACAGCAACAGAACAGCATCAAAGACAGTAAGTTAAATTAGCACTCAGCTCACTGCATGAACTTTGCTCCGGCTTTTTAAACTCTATCTTAATTTGAACGTGGGGAAAATGGGCTTTCAGTGTAACCGGAATCGAAACAAGTTTCTTCATTGGCTTCATGTGCAAAGAGAACTGTAACAATGCTTCATTCTCTTCTAAAAACTCAGGCAGGGTAGATGGAGGAACAACTCCCACATGAGTCGACACGCATGTCTGGGGACACTGTGTGTTGAACTTGCTATTGTTCTGTTTTCATATTAAATGGGTAACGCTCTGCCTGGTGATTCGGTCAGCAATGGGTCATCTCCATGAGGATGATGTATGTTATAGCCCCGGTGCATAGCAGGTGTCATCAAGGTGTGTGCATGCGTGCATTCGTTGATGTTTATAGTACCATGAAAGAGCCAAGCATGTGTTTCTCTGGACTCACATCTCTGCTGGTAAGTGACACATGCCTGAATCTAACATTTGCCAGGCCATACAGAGCTCACAGCACACCCACATTTCCCAAGACAGTCACAGACACTTCGTTCCATCTTGGAGAAATTTTCCAGAACCTATCAGCACGGACCTAAACCATTCAAAGCAGAGCTATAACCTTCTAGTGCCTTCTGTATCCATCAGGTAGAAAACCACTAGTCAACAAATGTCTTCTGTACCTTGGAAGAGTAAACAAAAAACACCTCTATTTCTATTCATGACCAGATTTTCCAAGTATCTTATAGAGTTTTTAAACAGATATTGTTCAATAGAAATTGATTTTCAATATTTCAGCTAACATTTACTAAGAACAAACTTTGGGGTCTTTTAACATGACCAAGATGAATGAGAGATATCCTGTGTATCAGAGAAGCTTATAATCCCTTATTTGGTGTATGGATATGGTGGCCTCTCCTTTTCTCTATTCAATTTATCTAGACACATGGTGCACATATGTTGAAATCTTACATCCACTCATAAGCACGCATTTAACACACACATATACCTTGGATTTTTGTACAAGAATAGATTCTTATGAAATACAATGGTAATAATAAAAATGTTAAAATAATGGGATTATTAAACTCTTATCTCAGTTTATTTTCTTTAAAAAACAGATTTGTTTGTTTTCTTTTATGTGTATGGGTGTTTTGTCTGCATGTATGTATTTTACCACATGTATGCAGTATCTATTTATGTCAGAAGAGGTCATAGGATCCCATGGAATTGCAGTTAAGGATGGTAGTGAGCTATTGCAGAGGTAATGAGAGAATCTGGGTCCTCTGCAAGGGCAACAAATGCTCTTAGCCCCTGAGTCACCCCTCCAGCCCCTTAACTCGTATGTCACCAGAAGTCATGCTGTGATTTTCGTAAGAACTTTGAAATATTTTGCATGGAGTATTTCAGAATCTGTCTGTGCCAACCTCAACAAGGACTTCAAATCAGGACATTTACATTTTCTTTCTGCTGTTTTCCTTATCTGTCAGTTAGAATGTGTGTGGACAACCTCACTGCTCAATTAACTTTCCACATCCCTTGCCTGATCTCATCTTCTTCATAGAATGTGGACTGCACTGGTGCAATGAGAAGTATCCTTCAAGGAGGGCAGGAAATGATTGGAATATTTGTATCATTTGTGAGTTTCTAGAACACAACACATCCACAATCTGGCTCAATTGCCATTTTTCTTTATTTCTTGGCCTTTTGTAATTAACTTCCCAGTATCAAATGGAATCAAGTCTTATAGATATCTGTTTCATGAAGCTATAAAGATCCTAAATCAGACAATTCTCCTTATCCATTCTAATTATTAAACCGTAGTCTTGTGTTAAAGAACCAAGTGATAAATACCATTTTGTGTTTCCTTAATTTAACAATTAGACATCATACTATGGCTTTGAAAATTCCAGGTAAGTGTCTCCTTTCCCCTCCATCCTCAAATGAGCTACCCTTCAAGGCCCCTCATGTTAGCTCACTAGCTTGCCAGTGCTTCTTGGCAGGCCATCTTGAACCAAAGCGGCTCTTCTGTGCCTCTTTGGAATTGCTTCCACTGTGCTTCTAGATTTCACAGAAGCACCAGGCTGTGGCGAGCCCCTGACCAGCAGGGGAAGAAAACCACCGACACGAGGATTCTTCTCTGATCACACTTTATTGAAGCACTTCTTGGTTGAGGGAGAGCTGGAGGTGAGGGGCGAGCAGGCAGGAAAGGGA